>JANQBS010000334.1:0-38675 GCA_033085395.1 Xanthoparmelia taractica | reverse complement strand
AAGATAAACTCCCTTCTGATTTAATCTCGCTAAGTAAATATAGCTATTCTAATAAGTGATAACTAGAATAATAACTAGAAATATATAGATATATCAAAACCATAAATAGATACACATGCCCTTCCCTAAGACAGCTCCCTAAATTCTCATAATCTAGCTCCCTAAGTTTACGCAGCAGAGATCTATTAGCCTTTCACCACATATTCTACATATTAATAAATAGACGTATCTTTATATTCGACACGTAGTTTCGCTCGAGATCTTGCTTATACGCGAATAGCTTAATATCTAATAATTAATTATTCTTTTCGAGTTTTGATAGGTCGTAGCGCTTACGATCTAGAATATTATCTCTCTCTCTAATAGTCAAAAAGATCTCGCCTATTATATAATTAAAATAAATACTTTTTTATTAAAAATAATTATATACTTTACTCTGCTTTCTTATCTTCTATATCTTTTTATAATAAATTATTATTCTTATCAACGTAGATTACTATTTTAAAATAAATCTAGAGCCGAAGACGCCGAGTAATAATATTACTATATACGTCTTACGTAATTCTATTTTAAGTGTTAGCTTAAAAGAACTAATAATTAAAATAATAATTATAAAAATAAGTAAATATTATCTAAAGTCGATTTCTTGCTAATAAAGAATTTTAATACGTACTTTTCACTATAAGTTTAAAATAATCGCGAATTCGCTAATCTTATTATAAGTACGAATATAATAATTCTTAATAACGTTATTAGCTTTCTTCACGTATTTTAATTTCTTTTTATTAAAGATAAAAGTATCGAATCTTATTTTTAAGCGTTTAATATTAAGATTTTCGCTAAGATCTTAAACGACTTTACGCTTTAACTAATTATCTTTAGATCGATTAATTACGCTATAATGTAAAGTCTTAAACTTAAGATTATCGAACTTACGAGTCGGAAAGATATGGTATATTTGATGGTATAAGATTAGTTTTTCGAATATCATATCGAAAGATATAAGATATTCCATACTTTCATTAGGTTTTTAATAAATATATTACGTAATATTTTTTTATATTCTAAAAATACGTAAAAAGCTTAAGCGAACGATTATGCAATTTTAAAATTCTATAAATAGATTAAAAAGATATAATTTTTTAAAAAAAGTTAAAAAAAAGTTAAAAACAACTATATTTAATAGATATTATACCTTTTTAACTCGTAATCGAACTCTATATTAAAGAGCGAAAAGTGCGTCTAAAAATTTAATTATTCTTCTTTTTTAATAACTAAAAAAAAGATTAATAAAAGAATATAAAGATAAAAAAAGTAATTACTTCTATAAGATCGATACTCTATAGATTATAATTTAGCTAAAAATTATTAATTATATACTCTCTTAGAATAGAAATATATTAAGTTTCTTTAGTTATATTAATAATAGAAACTCGTCTTAAATGCTAGAACGAAAGAAAAATACGATAAATAAGAATTATTTAAGAAAAAAGTTTAAGAGAGAAATTATTTAGATATTAATATCTATTATTAGAAGAATTATCGAGAAGAAAATCGATTAAGTATTAATTTCTATTATTTATTTAATATAGAAAGATTGCCGAGAACTCTACATATTAGCGTCTAAATCGATAAAATTTTAATACGCTTAGATAATTACTAGAATAATTACTAGAATTAATTATAAGATAAATTTATTCTTATAAAATCTTAATATTTATAATAAGAGTATTCTTCTCTCGCTTTTCGATTAAAAAATAAATTAATTTTAATATTATTACGATAGATATCTAAAAGCATTAATAAATAATATTGATTTTATTTATAACATCACGTTTTCTAAGGTATGTTTATCGTGTACTTTTATTTTCTTTTTACTCTTTCTTCTATTATTTATTATTCTTCTAGTATTTATTATACTTCTAATATTTATTATTCTTTTAATATTTATTATCCTTCTAATAATTATTATTCTTCTATTATTTATTATTCTTCTACTATCTATCTTATTATCTATCTATCTAATAAAGCTATTATTCTCGAATTTCAACTTCGAATCTTAGCTCTAATCTTAACTTTTTCGTTCTTAAGCTATAACTCGTAAGAAAATTACTACGCGAGATAATATTTTAAAGTAGATATATTAAATCTACAAATAAAATATTAAGTATAAAGCTAATACGCGAGTAGACGATAGTATATAAGAGTAAAGAAAAGACTGGAAAATTATAGTACACGTAGCTAATACTAGATAATCTTAAGTATAATTAATTACTTCTACGTAGTTTTTAAGTATTTAATTATTAAAATTAATCAAAAAAGATAAATTAGCGTAAGAATTATTAGATAATAATATTCGAAAACGTAGATAAAAAGCTAGAAGTAAGTCTAATCTTAAATCTATCTATTCTATTTTATTAATAAATTATAAATATTATTTTACGTGAGATTCGTCGCTATTAAAGAGAATTCGATTTAATAATTTTTAAGCTCTTCTTTTCTCGAGTAATAAAAGAGATCGCGATAATATATATAAAGAAGATATATTTTTTTTAGATCGATTATTAAGATTATTTATAAATCGACGAAAGCTTTCTTTTATTATATATTCGAAGATATTAATCTTTATATTATTTATACGAAGCGTATAACTTTAATAATTAAGAATATATAATTATAAAAAACGATCGTAAATTCTTTTTATAATGCGAAGAAAGAAGAAGAGAATTTGCTATCGTAGACTAGATAATAGATTACTATTATAATTAGCGTACTAGTAATTCTTCTATTAATTAAATAAATTAAATATATTAATAATAATAGAAATAACTCGCCAAGCCCTAGATAATTACGAAGATCTTTCGTAATACGATATTAAATACGAAGGCGAGCTTAGCTTAACAACGTGATAATAAAGTAAAATAATAATAATAGCGATAGTAAAGTGAAGTAATAACTAGAATAATAATTAGAATACGTTCGCATGATTCTATATAGAGTAACTTCTTCTATATATAATATATTTCCCATATCCCTACATATAATATAGAATATCCCTGCATATATTAGAAATTTCCTAGATTATTTCATAATATTAGCACGTCTCTTAGATTATCTTATAAAAATCAAATAATTTAATCTCAATATTATATTATATTATAATATAGTATCATATTATAATACAATATTAATACTCTATATTCTAGATTATTTTAGATCTTTTCGACTCGTAATTAAATATATTAAATAAAGCTTAACTTCGAAATATAAATAAGAAACTCGTCTCTCGTATTCGCACGATTTAAATTAACTCTTTTATTAAGTTTATTTTAATATTCGCTCTAAAAGTATTCTTAATTCGAATAAATAATAAGTATTATATTATATATTAAAAAAAGATAGTTAAGGAGATTTAAAAGATTATAAATAAGGTACGAGTCTTTAAGCGTGTAATATTTATCTTTAATTCTATTAATATCTTCTTTTCTTAAATAAATCTAATTTCTCGACGTCTCTCTTTCTTCGCTATAAATTAATAATAGCGAAAGACTATTAAGAATTAAAAGAACGATATTTATTATATTTATTATTCGCTTATTTAAAAGATTAATTTTCTTATCGAATTAATAAGATAGAAGATTAGAATAAAGAGAATTTCGTGGAGTCGAAGTCTAAATAATTCAATTTTAGAAATTTATAATCTTTTTTATAGTTATAAATTAAGATAAGATTCTATTCTTATGTAATTTAAAAGAGACTCGATATAAATTATTTATATCGAAATCGTTTTTAATTTAAGAAAGCCTAACTTTTTAAAAAAAGATTTATTACGTTTAAATTCTTATCGATATAGAGACTATCGAATACGTGTTTATTAATAAATATCTAATTTACGAGATTTATTAGCTATTAAATATATAATTTATTTCTTTTATAAAGTCTAGACTAATTCGAGATTATAACGAATAATTTAGTAAGAAATTTATTATTTACGCTATATACTTAAATCTTATTCTTTTGAGATATAAGAAATTTATAGTCTTAATGCTTATAGCGAATTTAAGATAACATATAGATATTCTAGATAAATTATAAATAAATCACTTTAATATATTTTTAGATATAAATAACGATTCTATTCTCTTTCGAGACTATTTATTATAAACTTCTTTTATTTCTATTACTTATTTATTTATTAAATCGATATTTTCGATCGAGATTTCTAAATTAATTAAAACTCGATTAAAGATTATCACTCGCTCTTAATCTATATTTAAGAATTATCTATTCTCTATTTATAGTATCGCTATTATTTTCTTTACGATATTAATTAAATAAATAAAGTATTTTAAAACTTAATTATTCGCGATATTAATAAAAGATATTAATCGAGAAATAATATGTAACGCTAAGTCTAGAGCGAAAGAAATTAGTCTTTCTTTAATAGATATTATTATTTAGAATCTAAACGATATCAAGAAGTAATTTTCTTCTAAGTATTATAAGTATCTAGATAATTTTAATTGTTTTAAAATCGATTAACTTTCTTCGTATCGTTCTTATATTTATAAGATCGAGTTTATTAATAACTCTAAGTTACCATAAAATCGCGTTTATTATATATTTTTTTATAAGCTTTATTACTTCTAGTAAAACTTCTTATTTATTATTAATTTTATTTACTCTAAAAATTAATAGTAATCTTCGTTTTTATGTAAATTAATAAAAATTAAATATTATAATGAAACGTAATTAATATTTACTCTCTCTAATAGAGGAAGTTATTAATAAAATTAAGAAATATCGATATCTTATTCGTCTAGATATTATCGTCGCATTTAATAAGCTACGAATAAATTCCAATAGTAAGGATTATACGATCTTTATTATAGTTCTCGAAGTTTATAAGTATCGAATACTATTCTTTAAATTATTAAATAAATTAAGTACTTTTTAATAATATATTAATAATATTCTATTCAATTTTCTAAACGATTTTTATTAAGTCTATTTAGACGATATTCTTATTTATAATTAAACGAAGACGAAATATTAAAAGCACGTTAAATAAGTTCTTTAACGTCTGCGAGAGACTAATTTATAAATTAATATTAAGAAATACGAATACGATATAGAAGAAATCGTGTTTTTAGATATTATTATATTAGAAATTAATCTATAAATAAACTCTTATAAGATCGAAGCTATATTTAATTAAAGTATTTCTACGAATTTAAAAGAGATTTAAGACTTTATAGAGTTCGTAAACTTCTATTGACGCTTTATTTATAAGTTTTTTAAATTAATTAAATCTCTAATTAATCTTATAAAGAAGAATATTCTCTTTCTCTAAAATAAAGTTTATATTAAATTATTCGAAGATCTTAAAAAGCGTTTAATTACTATCTAAGTTCTACGCTATTTTAATCTTAAACGTTAAATTATTCTTAAAATCGATTTTTTTAATTATATATTAAGAGAAATCTTATTTTAATATAACGGCGATAAAGTTTAATATTCGATAATATTTTATAATAAAAATATAATTTTAGCGAAATATAATTATTATATTTATAATAAGAAATTATTAGCGATTATTTAATACTTCGAATATTAGCGATTAAAACTAGAATATATCGAATTATTTATTTAAATATTCACTAATTATTAAATCTTAAAAATCTTTATAAAAATAAGAAGCTTACGCGTCGTTAAGCTCGCTATCTAGATATTTTATTTAAATTTAAACTTTTAGATTCTCTTTCGTGCTAAAATAGTTAATAATAAAGTCGAGGCTTTAATAAGAATATTATTATCTATCTTAACGAACGAAGCTAATAAAAGAAGTTAATATTAATATTAAACGATTCTTATCTCGAATCGCGTTTAAATTCGAGTTATAAAGATCGAAGAAGATCTATTTAAACGAATTTATAAGATTAATTAAGAGAATTTTATATGTAATAAACTTCGTAAAGCGATAAATTATAATTAGATTAAACTTTATAATTATACGCTAAATACATATCGTATTATTAATAGAGCACTCTTTAAGAACGAATTATTATAAGTCTCGATCGAGTTTTATACGAAGCTATTAAGAAAAATTTATAATTAGTCTTCTAGCGATTATCTAGAAATACGAAGAACGATTAACTTACTTCTACGTTATTATTATTAATCTAATTACGTCAAAACGATTAAATAATATATTCGTAATTATTACTACTATCAACGTAGTAAAGTCTGGCGAAATAAAATAAATGAATTATTAATATTACTCTTAATTTCTTAAGGTCGTTAATAAGACGTGTTTATAAATTTTATTATCGATTTACTCTTATTAGACGATTTTAACGCTATTTATATTCTTATATATCGTCTTATAAAGAAATATTACTACGTATTATATTATTAAAAAGATAACGATTATTTATTCGAGAAATTTATTTAAATTCTTATATAAAATCTCTTTCGATTATATAAATTATTATAATCTCTTATATTAGATAGAGATATATAATTTATATCTACGCTCTAAAAAAGTCTCTATAAGCGACTACGCATTAAGATTAATATATTTATCGTCTATTATCTCGAAACGAACGATTAGATCGAGAGGGCTAATTAAAATATAAAGCGAGATCTTTATATTTATTATAATTACTTATACGAGTCGAAAAGATGTGATATCTATTGAATATAGTCGTTTTTAACTTTTTTTTAACTTTTTTTAAAAAAATTATATCTTTTTAATCTATTTATAGAATTTTATAATTACATAAGCGATCGCTTAAGCTTTTTACGTATTTTTAGAATATGAAAAAATATCACGTAATATATTTATTAAAAACTCAATGGGAGTATAGGATATCCTATACCTTTCGATATAATATTCGAAAAACTAGTCCCATATCATTAAATATATTATATCTTTTCGACTCGTAATTACTTATAAAACGATTAAATTAAATAAATTCTTATAATGAAATTTAGTAATAATAATAATATCTTATTCGCTATATTTCTTACTTTCTTCTACTTTAATCGAGGTTTTTATTTTTATATATTTTTTAATCGAGATTATACTTTCTATAAGATTATACGCGAATATTTATAAATCTTAAGAATAAAAGATATCACGACTAGAATAAAGAAGATTTTAAAGTTTAAACGATTATAATTAGAAAAGATATATGGGTTATAAAGATATAGATAAATAAATATTATAAGAAGATTATTTACGATATAAATAATTAGGTCTAGCTATCGTTTAAGAATATTAGAATCGAACGTCTCTATAAGAATCTCGAGAATAAATAACTTGATTTATATAGAGTTCTTAAGCGAGTCGATATCTTATATTATTTAAAATTCTCATAAAATATAAGAATTTATTTAATCTTTAGTCTTAAGATACTTAGATTTATAACTATAAACTCTCTATCGAGATAGAAGTATAAATTTTTTTAAATTTATAATAATTAATAAGAAAGAGTTATAAGACGTAAACGATATATTAAATTCTAGGCGTTATTAAGAACGACTTTAATATAAAATTAAATAAATTAATATAAATAGATAATAATTAATATTATATAAATTAAAATAAATTTTATAGACGATATCTTAATAAATCGCGCTAGGCTCAATAGAGAATTAGACTTCGATTAATTTTTATTTATTATTTAAATTTATTCGTTAGTACTACGATAGACTTAGCGAAGAAGCTCGACTCGATTAAGTCTCGAATAAATTAAAATATCTTATATCTCGTTTCTATATTAGTATACGTTTCTTTTAGACGTTCTAAATCGTTTCTATATATAAATACTATTCTTCTATAGCGCTAAGATATCGCTATTTAAGGAAAAAAGTAATATTACGAGTATAACGATTACATAGGCCTGTAATATTAAGTTAACTTATCTTCTCAATCGAGACTAGTCTCTATAGATCTAAGCGTTCCTTATAGATATTTCTTTCCAGATAGATAGTTTCTCCCTAGACTTAATTTATTCGTTATATATTATTATTAACTTAATCTAATTGTAGTTCTAATAGCTTTTAAGAACTTAACTTTATTAGATTTCTTTAATTACTTTAAGTGTGAGAGCGCTTTTCAATTGTATCATAAAGTCAAAAATATAACTCATGGGTTCGGGTGTCGCGCTTCATAGAAGGCGCACCCTATTTACTTATATAAAGTCCATACGACGTACTCGAGACCCTATACTAATATTCGTACGACTTCGTACAGCCTAATAATTATCCCCCCTTCTAGGGCGACGTCCCCGGCAATCTCAAGCGTTAATAATCTTAGATCCCCCCTCGCAGGGCTAACGATCCTAGAATCCTAATCTTAATAGTGTCGAAACGATCCCTAAAGACAGGGCTATTAGGGCCCTAAGAATTAAATTCTCGAGATCACCCTCGTTAGACAATATCAAACTTTTCTAACCCGAGATTAACTTATATAGAAGTTTTGATTAAAGTCGGGATCGAACCCACGATCCCGCTTTGTTACGAATCGGCGCTTCGCCCGAAAATAATTAGACATCTCACGAAGTTTCTCGTTCGAGTGTAGTCGAGAGTATTCTAGAGTATTCGAATTGACTAGACTCGGACCGAAGCGCGGTACTATTGTAAGGGCGCTTTCCAATTGTATCATAAAGTCAAAAATATAACTCATGGGTTCGGGTGCCGCGCTTTATAGAAGGCGCACTCTATTTACCCATATAAAGCCTATACGACGTACCCGGGACCTCACACTAGTACTCATACGACTTCGTATAGTCTAACATCAAGTCGAAATCGTTATTATTAAGACACGCGCGCTTTAAATTTATTTTCTATATAATTATTATAGTAAGAATTTCTTTTCTCTACTTTAGTATATTATTAATATTAAGAATCTTATTTTTTTAGCTTAGATTTTAACTTAGCTAAAAAAAAATTTATTCGATACTTCTTCGCGAACGAAGATAAATAAGCTTTTAACTCTTTTAAATAGATTTTAAAAATTAAGATCTTCTAATCTTATCGTTACTTTATCGCTTTTTATTTTTTATAGATAAATAAATAACGATTTATCGAGTTTATAATTAAATTTAATAAAAATAATTTAAAAAACTCGAAGATAATCTTATTTAATTTATAAGCTTAAAAGTATTTATATTATTACGTATTAAGATCGTCTTTTAAGAATTATATATAATAGATAATCTTAACTCAATCGATAATAAAATATTTAAGATTTATAAGAAATTAAATTTTAACTTCGCGGAATTAGCGTAAATATTTCTCTTTACTACGAGTCGGAAAGGTGTGGTATATTTAATGGTATGGGACTAGTTTTTTGAATATTATATCGAAAGGTATAAGATATCCCATAATCGTATGGGAACACGCTACACTTAGTATGGGCCGTCCCAACGCCAATGCCACCCCAACACTAATTTTTTAAAATTCTTAATATATCTATCTTATATCTATTTATTATAACTATAATATATTAATTTATATATTATTATTTAATTTTATATAATAAAAAGATCTTATTTATTATTATATTTAAAATAAAACTTATAATTATTTAATTAATTATCTAATTTAATATATTTTATAATTAACTCTTAATAAATTATATAATAAAATTATTCTTAAAAATAATTAATTATATAATTTTTTATATAACTTTTATTTTAAATATTAATAAACTAAATATATCTTAATTAAAAACTTTAATTAAAATTTAAAAATCTTAATTTATATAAATTTTATTAAGATAAATATAAAATATCGTATTAAAAAATTTAATATTTATATTTAAATAAAAATATTAATTTAAAATTAAATATATTAATAATATAAATATAACTTATTAATATTTTTTAAATTTTATATAATTTATATAATTTAAGTTATTATATTTAAGTTAGAAGTTTTAGGATTTAGGCGTAAAAATCGATTCGCATTGGGGTAGCATTTGCATTGGGGTGGCCCATACTAAGTGTAGCGTGTTCCCATACGATTAAAATATATTTATTATATATCTAAGAAATATTCTTAATAACTCGATAAATATATTTATTAATAAAATCTTTAATAAGATTATTTTTTAAAAAAAAATTAATAAAGATTTTAATATTAATAATTTAAATATAAAGAAATAAATAAAATTGATAAATATAGATATTAGAAATGAATAAGAAGTAATTAATTTTATAATCTTTATCGCTATAAATATTAAAGTTTATTATAATATTCGATATAAATTAATAATATTAAAATCTAAAGATCTTATTTTCGTTAAGTTATATAAAAAATATTATCTTTTTAATTTAAAAAACTTTAAGCTATTTAATTAATAAGTTAAATTCTTTAAAATATTTTAAAAAAATATAAGAATTTAGCTTATAAATTAAATTTATTAGAAATATAAAATATTTATGTAATAATTTTAATAATTATATTAATATTAATATTAAAGAATTTTATTGTATACTAGAAATCTTAAGATTAAAAATAAATTTTTATAATTAATAATAAGAATTCGAATTAAAGAGAATATAAGATTAAACTATTTTTGAAATAAGAGAGAAGTATATAAGCGAGATTAAGAAGAAGATATTTTTATAGAATATCTTATTAATCAAAAATATTAAGATTTAATATATAATATCTAATATAAAATTGAGAATCTTTAAGATGTTAAAAAATCAATAAATAAATATAATAAAGAATATAACGATTATTTTAGAAAAGAATTTTAAGAATAATATATTTATAATTTAATATTATTAATAGAGAATTTATATTAGCGCTTCGTCGAGCTAAATATTAAATAAAATAAATATTATTATATCGTCGACGGAGACTAATTAATTTTTAATACTTATAAAAATATTAATTAATTTTAAAAAATTAATTATTTTATATATAATCTTACTTTATTATATTTTCTTTATTAATATATATCTCGAGAATTTATTAATTAAGATTAATAAATCCTTTTATTCGAAAGCGTTATTATTAAATATATTTATTTATTAAAATTTTAAAAACAAATATATTAATCTTATAACTAATAAATTAAAAATAAGATAAATCTTCTTTTCGAATTCTTAATTTTATTTTTAATTTTATATTCATATAACGCTTATTAATAAAGAAAATCTTTTCGAAAAATTTAATAATAGTACAAAATATTTTAATATTTTTAAATAAGAGAATAGCGATATAGCTATAAATACGAAATAATTAAAATTCAAATCTTAATTAATTATAAAATTAAAAATTAAAACTCGATTTTAAGATATATAATCGATTTACTTAAAATTATATAATTATTTTAAAACGAATCTTTATTAGATTATAAGCTAAATAAAAATATTTAAATAAATATTACTCTATTTTCTTTAAATAAGATAAATCTTATAAACGCTTAAATTATAAAAATAATTAAGTTAAATTTTATTAAAGTAAAAAAATATAAACGCTAATTTAAAATCTTTATAAACAAATATCTTATATAATAAAGATTTTAATTAAATTGATCTAATATTATAAAATTAATTTTAAAGTTTAAAATTTTTATAATAATAAAAAAAAAAAAGATTAAAGATTTAAATATTATATTATGTTATGATTAAGTCATGAGTTGAAAGGATGATGATGATTTCTTCTCAGCGAGATCTAGCTAAGTACTAGTAGCTTGGCAGCTCCTTTCAGTAGTAGCTTGGTAGCTCCTTTCAGGATCTAGTTAAGTAGGAACTAGGAAGGATCGGATTCGAAGATCCGATGGGTTATGCTTATAACAGATGCCAGGAACGAATAAAGTCATCGTCTCGATGGAGTAGCATGTTAAATATAAAGATATAAGTAGCTATCTCGTAGCAAAAATAAGATTATTGTTCTTTAGCGAGATTAAGAAGTAAAATAGCGTTATTATTAGCCGACTCGTATTTCTAAATACGCTCCTATGCGTGTCGTTATATCTCTTATTTCAATTTTTAGATATTTAACTTAAAATTATAATCTAGTTAGCGCATTAAGTATTACGTAGATTATTCTTATTCTCGTCGAATATAACGCTTTTTAAAAAAACGTTCGACTTCTTATTCTTTTTAATCTTTAATTATTATAATAGATATTAATATTCGATAACGTTAATAGAAATTTGCGATGAGATCTATAGCTAATTTTAAATATATTATAAATTCTTATATTAATTAATAGCTTAAGTTAATAGACGAGACGATCTATATATTTTAAAATTTAAAAGGGTTTTATTAGTTATTAATCGATTTTACGAAAAAAGATAATTAAGATAAAATAATTCTTATAAAGTCGAAGATTAATTAAATATTTTTTTAAAGAATAATAATTAATAGCGTAAGTTATAGATCTTCTTTATCTTTAATAAAGCGAGTGTAATAATATCTTTAATATCAATATAGACGAATCGATATTTATTTATATAAATTGATCTTTCTAAATCGCTTATATTTATAGTATAATCGCGACGAGTAATATTTCTTATAATCGGGTAAGCTGCTATCGTAGCAATTACTTCGGCTAAAGTAGAAGTAACGCGAGTAACTCGTGATATAAAAACGGGATTCTTATTAAGGTTCTCGATTCGAAGTAGATTTAATGCTTTTTTAAATACGAAAGCTATAGAGAACTTAAGTAGATATACGATTAGTAGAACTATACTTAATAGAATTATTTAATAATACTAAAATTCTTAATAATATTATTAATTATAGCTATTATTTTTTAGAGTTATTATATAATAACGAAGAGCTATCTTAGCTATCTAATTTATTCGTTTTAAAGCGTTATTTATCTACGAATATTATACGATAGAATATAATAGATCGACTTTTAATGTAATAAAGATCTACTTTTATAATTATTTAATAAATTATTAATCTCTATTCGATAGCATAATATATAATAAATCTTAATTAATCCCGATAAGTTAATTTAGAAGCTTAATAACTTACTTCTTTTTTAATTATATAATTCTTTTAAAAATAAAGATTATTATTTTTAAAAACTTATTAATAATCGAGAGTATATAATTATAATCTTCTATCGACTTAAGAAGAGTAAGAATAAAGTTAATTATAATAATATATAATAATCTAATAGGCGAGAGAACTAATTATAACGATTTATAGCTAATATCTCGATATCTAATTTAGCTAATAATAAGAATAGTAATAAATAAATTCATGAAGTTTGGTTATCATATTAAATATATATAGGTCTTTCATAAGTTTCTTATGAATACGCGCGTAATTAGAATACCTTATTTTATTATAAGCGAGCTTAAATATTTTTACTTTTATAGCTTTTAAAATATAGAGTCGAAGATCTTATTTATCGTTATCGACGTATAATAAATCGTTAATAATACGATAAAATAGCTTAACGATATTCTCTTCTTTCTTATCGCGTATTATTCCTAATACTTATATTAATCTTAATTCTTAATATTCTCGTATTAAACGCTATCGAAATTTCTTACTTATTATTATTAAATTAATAGAAAAGTACTTTATTATTTTTATCGACTTATTACTTATTTAATATTTACAACTTATTAATCTTAATAATACGTTAGAAATAATATTAATCTTTCTCGACTTATAGCGAATATTTAGATAAAAGCGCTATAGATATTTCTAAGCACGAATTAAGCGAAGATTAAACTTCTTAATTAATATAATATTAAGACTAATTTATTTAATAATTAATATTATTACGAAGTAATTAATATAGATAATAATTAATAGAATAGAAGCTTTAATTTTATAATGAATCTTCTTTATAACTTATATTAGATTAGGTACTTCTAGCTCGATAAATTAATAGCGAGTTTTGATATCTATAAGTAATCAATTTAAAAAGAGAATTAATTGCTAAGACTTCTACTTTGACGTATTCTTATCGTGCTCGATCGACGCGTTCGAAGAAAAATAGACGTAAGCGTCGAATCCGAACTCCTTGCTAGCATTAAGATTTATATATAATTATCGCTTTTCGTCGAAATAATAAAGAATAATAGAAGAAGCGAATAATTTTTATAGTTAATAAAAAATATTTAATTCACTTAAAGTAAGGATCGAGAGATACGTGCTATTCGCTAGCTTTTTACGTATAATATCTTATATATCTTAATTCTAACTCTAATCGGTATATTAATTAAAAAAGATTTTATATAATTATAATAACTTTATTATAGCGATGTAATAAAAAATATATTATCGTAGATAATTAATAAGACTTAAGTACTTTTTAAGCTAGTTGAGAATCTTTAAAAAATATAGATTTATAATAATAATTAGCTTATTAGAAATAATAATTAATCTTAAGGTATTAACTTTTTAACTTGATAATTATATTATAGAATAATCGAGAAAAAAATTTTAAGGCGATAAATAAATATTTATTTTTACTAGCTTTAAGAAGACTTATTATAAATAAGATTTATACCTTTTTAAAAACGTTAAAAATATTATAATATTATTAATATAGATATAATAGAAATATTAAAATAATCTAAGAATTTAATTAATTATATACTACACGTAGATAAAAGAGTTATAATAGTCTATAATAAAGATCTTAAATAATCTTTAGTCTCGATAAAAAGATATAATAAGATAATAATAATACGTTAAATTAACTTATTATTAATAGAAGAAACTTATTATATTAATAATAGAAATAAACTTAATATTTCTTATTATTATTAGAATCTCTATTTAAAAAAATATCTAATAAATATCTAATATAATAATCTTATTAAATACTTAAATATTTATTATAATACGTTCTTTGCGTTTATCTCTCGAAGTAATCTTTTAGATAATAAAGTATAAGAATAAGAAAAGCGTAATAATAATAGTTCACTTTATTCGATTCTAGAAATATAGCTTATTATATTCTTTATTAATAACTTCTTTATTCTTTTAACTTAGCGAATATATTTATATTTAATCTAATTTATAGAGATCTCTCTATTTATTAAAAAGAGAAATATTTATTTATTTCGATTTAGATACGTTTTTCATATTACTTATATTCTATTATAAAGAAGAAAAGTTTACTATTATAATAATAAGCGTGAAATAAGCTTTCGAAATATTATAAATAATAATTTCTGTAGAGTGTACTTCTTTTATTGCTTAAGCGAAAGAAGTTATAATAATTATAAAGATAGAAATAATAATTATTAACTTTTATAAGTTAAACTTAATTTATTTTAAGATTTAATTTACTTTAATATTTTAATAATAGAATTATACTAAGAAGTATTAATCGAGAAATAATTAATTACTTTATAATTTATAATAATATCGAGCTTAATGTTACGAGATAGATTAATAGCGCGATTAATGTTATTTCTTACGAAGACTTTTAATATATTATAATTTATAACGTAAATATAGATAAAGAGAGTATTAAGCTTTTAAGATTCGAAGATAAATTTACGATTTATAAATAAATTAAGAAGTTAACGTTTAGAGCTAGCAATAAAAATAATAATATTAAAATAAAATAAAATAGTTATTTTTTTATTATTAAAGATAATAATTTTAATCTATAATTAAGAACTTATAGAGATAATAATTATTTTGATATTCTTATACGAAGTAATAATTATAATATTTCTTATTAAATTAAGAACAATTTCTTTTAATTTTATAATATTAATCTTAATAAAAGCTTTAATAGTAAGATTATTAATAATATGAAATTCTCGTTAAATACGTATTATATTACTTTTATTAAAAAAGTATATCTTTAAATAAATATACTTATTAATATTATAAGTGTTCGTTCTTAAATCTCGTATAGTTATAAGTATTATTATTTTTTTAATAAAGATTTCTAAAAAGATCTTAATAAGAAACTTTCGATCGATAAAATTTATAATATATTTAATATTAAAGTATAATTTATAATTTTTATTTATTAGAAAGAATATTATTAAAGCGATAATAAAGCGATAATCTCGAAAAGTATAATATTCTTTACAAAAGTCGATAATATTAAAATAAATAACTTTCGATATATAAAATATCGTTTCTAATTCTTTAATATCTTCTAATTCTAATATTTCTACTTTCGTGATTATAATAAAAATAATTAATATTATCGAAGTAGAAAGTAATTAAGTAATCGTCTTTATAGCGACTCTTAAGCTTTACTTGCTATTATAAGTAATATAAATATATTTATATAATTAATTATTAAATTTAAAATCCGAGTCGCAATAACGATATTAATATATCTACGCTGATTTTGTAAGAAAGTAAGCTTTCACCGTGTTATCGAGATCCTAGTATTCCTAATTATTAGAATTCGAGTGTTTCTTATTCTTAATAGCTCGTTTATACATTTATTTCGCTTCTTAATAAAATACTTCTTCGTAGATATTATATTATTTTTAATTATTTATAAGTTTATTTTCTTTCTTAGAATCGATATTATATTAATATATCTAAATATAAGAACGCCACTAAGATTTATTAAAGTATAATTTAAAAGGATTTCAATTCTTAAAACGATTGCTTTTATAGTTATTATTATTTAAATTTAATTATATCTAATTCGTCTTAGAAGAAGACGCGTTTACGTTTTTATTAATAATTTAAAGAGACTAACGAGTATTAAGCGAAGGCCTTTACTTCTACTATAATTATGCCTATAATAGTAATATTTATAGATATTATCTTAACGTGCAGTCGATTAATGAAGCTAAAGATATTATAATAGATATTATAAGTTTTCTTAACTTCTATCGAAGTAGCTTAAGAATCTATTCTAGATTAAAATAGTTAATATCTTATAATTGAAATTAAGAAGATCGTTTCGCTTGAGATACTTAAGCTTGATTTGACGGAGCCGCTTAATTAACTATAATAATAGCTTAATACTATAATAGTAGTTATCTTATTTCGCTATATTTTCGAGAAGTTATTAATTAGAATATAAGATATAGATACTTTTAATAACTTGAGTGTATTTCTTATAGATTCTATAGATATAGCTTTCGTAGAAGGATTTGAAGGCGGATCTAAAGAATTTGAAGGTGGATTCGAGGGCGGATCTAAAAGTTGATTTATTAGGCTAATTAAAAGTCGATCTATTAAATTAGCTAATGATAAGATAATATCGAGAGAAACGCTCGTAGTAGTATCAGAAGCAGTGATAGCTGAGTTTTTAAACTACTCTCGTAGGTGATTTATAATTATTTTTAAAGGCAAGTATGGCGTTTTTAACTATTACTCTATTAATAACTTAATTCTTAGATTAAGTTTATTAGAATTTAATAAGCGAATCGATTAATAATAATCGAGATTTAGCACGCTTAGCTCTTTCTATAGTCGAGGAGGACGCTTTAAAAATAGCTTTTATTAATTTAAAGATATTCTTAATAAGAAGCTAAACAACTTAACGAGTAATGTAATTAATTACTATATCGAATTTGTAATCGAAAGCTATAATATCTATTTTACGAGATATTAAGATAGTTAGATTAATGAAAGTGTCTATTAATATCTTAAATAAGGTTTTTAATAACGATAACTTATATAGTAATAGCTATTAATAATAATAAAAATAATAAGAAGAAGATTAATATTTAATAGAAGATCTTTAAGTAAGAGCTTAGAGAAGTAATATAATAGAATAAGAAGTAAAAGATAGAAAAAGAACGACTAAATCTGATAGTTAACGAATTAAGCAATTATGGTACTAATATAAGCAAGTTAGGCGTTGCTATTAATTGTTATAAACAAGTCATAAATTGAAAGAATAATAATAATTTCTTCTTAGCGAGATCTAGCTAAGTACTAGTAGCTTGGCAGCTCCTTCCAGTAGTAGCTTGATAGCTCCTTTCAGGACCTAGCCAAGCAGGAACTAGAAAGAATAGGATCCGAAGATCTGATGGGTCATGCTCATAACATATTAATTATATAAGATCGCGAAAATTTATTAGAGATACAAATTATATATTAAACATATATATTATATATAAAATAATTGCTACGATTATAAAGATTTATTATTTTTATTTTTATTATAATAAAAGAAAAATATTAAAAGAAGATTAAAATAAAAAATAAGATTAAGATTAAAAAAGAGAATAACGTTTATAATAAAGTTAAAGAATTTAAATTTTAAAGAAAATAAGAATTTTAAAGAGATTTAAAAAATAAGCTTACGAATAGAATTAATTAAAATTTAATAGAAAATAATTATTATAATATTTACGATTAAATAAATTTAATCGTATTATAAAATTATTTATTAATCGATTTAAAAAGTAATTAAATTTAATTAAGCGAAAAACTTAATAAACTTCGCGAAAAAGAATAAAATAGTTATAAGTAAAATATTAGATTCATTAAATTAAAGTATAGAAATTAAATAAGTATTTTTTGAAAATAATAAATTATATAATATAATATACGTAGAATATATTAATTAGTAAATTTTGCGCGTAATTTAATATATTATCTAATAATCTTAAAAAGATAAAAAATCTTAATAATATTTATTAAAATTAATTAATTAATAAAATCTTAATCGCTTAATTTTTATTATCTCTAAAGAAATAAGAAAAATATTATTTTAAAATGTTATTTTTTTCTAAATATATTTTATTATTTAAATTTTATTATTTTATTTAAATATATAAAAGATATAAATATAAGATAGATACGTATAATTATAAATAAAGTATTTAAGAAGCTTTAAGAACAATCGATTTTCGTAGAGAAAAAGAAAGAGATTTAAAAATAAATTTTTTAATAAGATATAATCTTTCTATTAGAATATCTAATAATAATTTAAAATCTTAAATATAAATAAATTTTTTCTTTTTTATTTATTTATTAGGATTTAGAAGATTTAGAATATTAAGTAAATATTAATATCGTTTTTATTATTCTTAAGTATCTTAATCGAGCTATTCTAGATAGAACAATACACATATAATATACTTATTAAGATTTTAACTTTTAATGCTTTCTTTGCTTATTTTATTAACTAAAATTTAGAATTTTATAAATTCGTATATCTTTAATATTAAACTAATAAAATCGACGATAAGAGTATTAAATATTTAGCGAATTTTCGCTCGCTAAATCTTTTTAAAGTCGATATTAATTCTATTAGTCTACTTTAGTAAGTCTATAAGATTATAATGAATAGTTACTCGAATAAGAAAGACTTCTTTAATAGAACTCGTAATTATAAGTTATTATCCGTCTTAATAAAAGAATAGAAGAGAATTAATAAATATATTATTAATAGATTACTCGATAAGAAAATAGTTTAAGAAAAAATATACTATCTAATAAAATAAAGGGATTAAGAAGAGTAATATAATATATAATACTTTATTAATAATCTTCAAGACATTTTAGAAAAGATCGAGAAATTTAAAAAAAAAAATTTAATATCGCGAGACTATAATACACTTATTAACGTCGTATATCGATGAATATTATATCGTTTATAATTATTTAGAGAAATTTCGCTATTTTATTACTAATAGAACGAAGACGTGAAATATCTTAAAGAATTAAGATATAAGAATTGATCGGATTTAAATTAGAGTTAAATATATTTATGACTCTCGTAATAATCAACTCTAACGTTATCGCTTCGTCGCTTCGTTAGAATACTAGACGATAATTAAATTAGCTAGCAAGGCCTTATTAAGCTAAACAATAAAGAAAGCGAAAGCTACTACATATATAGCTTTATTATTACCATAGAACTATTATATAGTAACTTCAATTTTAATAATATTACTATTTAAAATTTATTAACTTTATATAATATAATTCTTACGTAACTTATAACTTATACGCTTCTTATAACTTATCTTATTTCTTATAACTTTTACTTTTATTAATCTTCCTATTCTCTTATTTCAATCTTATTTTCTTTAAGTTATTCACGTTAATTCGCTTTAAAATATTATTATATTTTATAGACCAAACGTTATAATTACGCTTAAATTAAATATACTTTAATATATTTTTTATATTAATTAATTCTAGAAATAAAAATAATAGTAAGTATATAAATAAGCTTTAAGAGAGAATTAACAAAATAGTCTATTATAATCGTATCTCTAGAAATAAAATTTATATTTAATAGACGCTAAAGATAAGAATTATCTTAAAAGGAATAATATTATTAAAATAAGCTTATTATTATTATAAAACTATCTAAAGATTATAAATCGCTCTATTTCTCGAAAAGAATAAATATGAATAATATATAAATAATTAAAATTATAAGCTTAAAAATAAGCGACGCGAAAAGAGCGAGATTATATTTTACTATATTCTTTATAAAAAACTTATATATTGTTTATTATATGAAAATTAGATCTTAAAATATAACTTTGTCGCGTCGATAAAAAAAGTATAGACTATATGCGATAAACTCGAATTTAAGAAAATAGAAGTAAAGGTCTTTAGCTTAATAATTATATAGATATTAAATAAAATTATTACTATTTTAAAGCGTTAGTTTAAAAAATTTAATTTCAACGCGAAAATTAAAATAAGTTATAAAATCTTATATAATATAAGATACTACTTATTTAAATCTCGATTAGCTAGTAATTCAAGCGAGATATACTTTAATATTAGAAAGAGAGCGCGAATCTTTATAATAGAGAAATTTGCTATCTCTTTTAAAGAGAGCTCTATTTTCTTCTTCGATAAGCTAAATTTATTCTTATATATAAATAAACTTATACTTAATTAAAAATCGTAGAATAGATATAATATTCTTCTTAAAGATAATATTATTAATAACTTTATTTTTTTAAGTTTAAAAGAACTTAATTTATTATAATAATAATCTATTATCAAAATAGAACTATTATAATTAATAGCACTGCGAGCGTAATTAGCTACTATATAGGCCGAGTTCGAGGAAATTAAGAAATAATTAAATACGACGTAAAATAATTTAAAGATAATAATCGAGAATCTATTTAGAAATTATCTTTCTTACGATATATATTAAAGATCTACGCTAAGTTACGAAGTAATTTATAAAGAAGCTATAGCGTATAATTAGATTAATTTTTTAATTTATAAGGCTAATATAAATTAAGAGTCTAATTTAAAAAAAAAGAATAGATATATTAAAGCTCTTTAATTCGTTATTATATTATTAATAAATATTAAATATATTTTATAAAAGCATAATAATATCGCGATAAAGCTACGCTTATATCTTTTAGCTTTAATAAAGCGATTTTTTGATTATATTAATAACTTTTAGAAATAAAAGATCTCTCGAAGCGATAATCGCGCTAAATTATAGAAAGAAGAAAATATCAAGCTTAACGATATCGGGAAACCCGATACGAATTAGTAACTATTCGACTCCTTAAAATCTAGTAACAATAATAATACTTCTAATATCGATTTATTTTATTTCTTTATCTCGAAGACATTTAGCGCTAATATCTATATTATCGATATTTATATCTATTACGCTATTGTTAGGCGTATTTAAATTTAAATTCTTTAAATATCGAATAATAACTAAATTATTATTCGATAATCGTATTAATTCTCGAGTTATACGCTATTATATAAATTATTAAATCGATATTTTATAAAATATATCGCGAATAGTAAAAGAAATTAAGACGATAATAAAATAAAAGATTAAGTATAATATTTAGTTTATATTAGAAAGTAATATAATCAAGTTTAATATAGATCTAAAGTGTCACGGTTTTCCTATATGCCAATGCCAAAGGCTTTCCGGGAAAGAACATTCCGGGAAGATCGGGGAGGCTAGGCCAAATTTGTATTAGTCTCTCAGCATAATCTCCGCCCTACGGCCCTTAGAATTCCACAGACTTTTCAATTATTAATTCCAAGATTATTTCCTATAACAATATAATAGCAACGCCGATTTCGATATTAAATAATAATCGAATCGATTTAGAAGATATTCTTTATCAATATAGCTTACTTATCGTTATCGAATTTATTAAATAAGTAAGCTATTAGATTAGCAAGATCTTATTAGCCTTTTTCTCTGCTCTTTATCTATTAAAAGTCTTCCTCAATTTTGCTTCTTTTATTAATTAATCTTATAACGCTAATTACTTTAGTAGATAGACAAATACTTATTCTCGCATTTAATATCTAGGAATTTATTATTATCGATTATAAATACGCTGATTTAATATCTAACGATATTAAGGAGATTTATAAGTATCTCACGTTTAATACTCTTAGGCCTACTAGATTAATCTCTATTATTAATTCTACTACTAGTTTATCAAGAATAACTACTTATTTCTTAATTTAAGATCGTTAATTATCTAATTAAGCCGTTAATAAACCTACTTTTCGTAAATCTATTCGGCGTTTTAAGTAAGTCACTCAGCCTCTTAAGAACTTACTCTTTAATTCTTATTCTACTAAAAATATATCTAATCGATTATTAACTAACAATAATCCTACTAATATTAATAATAATTCTACTGACAATAATCGTAATTCTTCATCAAATAATTCGCCTTTTATATTATCGTTATTAGTAATTCGTGAAAATTCTATTACTATAGATATCGTTAATTTAAGTGAAAATTCAAGCACTTCTTATAGATAATTAAGTTAAACTACACCTGAAATAGCTATTAATTTCATAGCTTAATAACTATAAGATATAATTAATAATATTATTAACTCCGCCGTTATAAATATTATTAATAATTTGTATTTATCTATTAAATCTAAGAGAGAATAAGACTTATTAAGAGAGTTAGAAGAACTCGAATTAATTATAATAAGAACGTCGAGTTCTAATAGCAAATAAAATACTATAAAATTAAGCTATTTCGATTCTTTTTTGAATAAGTCTTACGAAGAGAGTAAAATAATAACTATAAGAAAGAACGTGTATTATCGTAGTGTGATTCTATTTATTAAAAGAATTCATAATTTGATAGCTGTGAAAGAAGAAGCTATAGTTCGTATTAATATAAATACTTGTTTTCGTGATTCTATATTTACTTAATATATTTTAAAGCTATTAAATCTAAAACGAAGAGATCTTTATATAGAAGATAGCGGAGTGAAAGAATAATATAGAGCTCTCTCTTTAAGATTTAAGAAATTATCGAGAATAATACTCTTAAATCTAACTATAGAGAAGTATATATTAATAGATACTCGTTCTCGACGAGAGCCTGCTAGCTATATATAAGCAGTCGTTAGATATATAAAATTAGCTAATATTAATGGTATTCAAAATTAGTTAATATTTATCTATCAAGAAATCGTGCTAGAATTACGAGTCTTTGTTAACTTATCAAATTTAGCTATTATTATTATAAGCTTTATTTAAATGCTTAATATGAAGAAAGTAGCTTAATTTAAGCTATATACTCGTTAATAATAATTTTAAGCTTTCGCTTAAAGATCTTAAAATTAGTAGAATTAGCGTAGGAATATCTATCGAAATGTCTCTAATGCATTTCAGCAAGATCTTATAAGTTTAGCTTTTAATTTAATTCGTTAAGATTAATAGAATTCTCAGCCATTTGAATAGCAGTAATAATATAAATAGTTATATCGTCAATAGCCGCTATTTCGATCTTCTAACTCCTTTAATTAGAATACTTACCGCCCTTAATAATACGGCTATCATTTAAATTCTCGCTACGATTCACGATCGCAATAAGATATAAATTAAAGATCTTTCGTGTAAGTTAAAGAGTAATAAAACACGTTAAATTTAATAAATTAATTATTATAGAATTAATTCGATCAAGCAGATCGAAAATTCGAAAGTTCAAATAATATCAAAAATCGTTAATAATTTCAGTAGAATTTTAGATCTAAGGCTATTACTTATTAAGTAGAAGCGATTAAAAATAAGTAAGAAAATCCTAATTAAGCGAAAGAAAATACGCTTTAATAGAATATTAAAATTAATAATTATTAAGAGCAGTAATTAGATTATAATTTCGATAAGTTAAATAATTAATATTATAATAATTCTTTTGCTGAATTTATAGGCATTTAAATATACTATAGAAATTGTAATTTGACTTTCTTTTCTAAGTCGAAATTATATAAGTATTTATAAGCCGAATATTATTCTAAATTATTACTTTCTACGTTTAAATCGCCGATAAATATATAAACGAATATCGATACTTTTATTATAAAAATTATTCAATTAAACTTTAAGAATAGAGCTAGCTTAGGCATTAATTTTAGCTTTCGTGGCTAAAATTACGCTTATATTTCACTACGATTTATATCGAATATAGCTAAGAATAAGAAAGAATATATTAATTTAAGGACTAGCGTGATATTAGTCGATAAATAATAACTTTTATCTCTTCTTTCTAATGTGGAAATTAAGAAGATATTATCTTATTTACGTGTTAAAGAACTTAATTCTACAATATATAACACTAATAAATATATACTTATTCTTATATATCTTCCAGATCTCAAAAGAAATAATAATAAGACTCTTATATATATTATAAGAGAAATTTATTTAATTAATAATTTAAAGGCAAATCTATTAATAAAAAATAATATTATAAAATCGAAGAAAATTATGCTTGATGTAAGCAAAAGCGAGGCTCGTATTAATAGTTATGATATTACTATTAAGATTATAACTCACAATATCGATTAGTATACGAAACGATTAATTCGAGCATAGAAAGCACTTACTATTATATCGAGAGCTTAATAAATTCTATCTATTATTACGCTCAAGAATCTATCTAATAAAGACTTTATTTTCGAATCTGCAAAGTAGCATAATTTAATTATATATACTTATATAATTAATGCTAATATTGCTAATATAATAGTTAAAAACGAGATTAATTATGCTATACAAATTCTTAAGAAATTACACTTAAAAATACTATAAGAAGTCGATTATAAAAACATCTACTTTATTAATATAGAGATATCTTTAGCTAAGCTCAAAAAGCACTCGAAATTATTAAATTAAGTGAAGAAAGTAATCACTTTTGCGACTATTACGTTAATAAGTCTAATTAATAGTTTTACGTCTCTAGTTAATTATACTAAAAGTAAAATTCTTAATAAAATCTTAGATAATTTAAATATAGAATTAAAGTTTTTTAACGATATAATAATTTACAAGAATAAGCTGAAAAAGTAGTAATTAACTAATCTAATTAATAAGTTTTCGTCTTTATAAAAGAATAAAGACTTTATTAAAGTTCTATAAAATAAATAAATAAAGCTTTCGCTTTAAGATAACTAATAACTAAGATTATCTAGTAAAAGAGTAAAAGTCTATTCTCTTAGACTATTAGATAAGATAATAATTAATAAAATCTTTAATGCTCTTTAATAGCAAGATTATCTAAAGTATATAAAATAATTAACTTCGTTTAATTATCTTATCTTCGTTATTTAAAAAATCTTATCTAATAATAAGAGAAAAGATAGAATTATAATTAATATTCGAGGCCTAAACGATCTTATTATATTAGACGTCTATTTCGTGTCTCTTTAATCTAATATTATCTCGAAGCTACTTAATTATATTTATTTAATAATGCTAAATATAGTATTATTCTTCTATTAATAGCTTATATATTTCGATTTTCGATATATACTTATAATAGTCACGCATCGAGAGTAGGAAATATTTAATATTTTAATTATAAGATATATAAATTTAATTATCTATGTATAGAGAAGAATTAATTATATTTTAAGAGCTCTTAAAGACTTCGCATAGATCTATATTAATAATATTATTATTAAATCTAATAGCTTCTCTAAGTATCTCTATTATTTAAGAAGACTTTTTTAACTTCTAATTAAGCACAATATCTTAATCGCCTCTAAAAAGATTTTTCTAAAATATTTAAATATTAATCTATTTGATCGATATATTAATTCTTTAAGAATAACTATTATAAATAATAAACTCAAGGCGATTATTAATCTAAATTACCTCGTAACTCTTTGAGATTTAAAGTATTATCTTGATCTAATAGATTATCTTCGTAGCTCGATTTATTATTATATATAACTTATAGCACCTTTATAGAATCTTAAGATAAGGCTTTTAAAAGAAGCTTCGTTAAAAGATAATTCTTATTATATATATTCTTCTCGCTTTAAACTATCTTTATTAAATAAAGCGAAGAAGACTAATTTTAATAGTCTATAAAAAGCGTTATCTTAATCTTTTATACTTATTTATTATAATTTTAATAAAGCAATTTAAGTGAATTTAGATGCTTTAAAAGAGTTCGATTTCGAAGTATAAGTCTTTTATATTAACGAAGAAGTCAATTCTAACTCAAAATAGTCTCTCTATACTTTAATTTAAATAATTATATTTTTATCTTAAAAATTAACTTAGACTAAAAAGAACTATTAATTAATAGAGCTAGAAGTAGTAGGCTTTATCTAAGTGCTTAAGAAAATAAGATATCTAATAGACTTATTAAAGTATACTACTATTATTTAATTAGATTATTCTACTATTCTAGATATTATGAAATAATTATCGATTATCTTAATAAATTTTATTATAAGAATAAACGTTCGTCTTATTAGAGCTTTTTAATTTCTTAGATAATTCTATCTTAATATTCATATAAGTCTAGAAAGAAGTATATCGTTCTCGATACACTTTTAAGACTTATAAATATTAATAATATATCTCTCTCTAAAGAGCATAATAAGCTAAATACTCTTTTCACTATTGCACTTATAAAGATAAGTTCCATATTTTTTAAAGGCCTCGAAAACGACTATAAGATAGACTTTTTCTATATTAGAATCTCTACTTTAATAGCTATTAACGAGGATATTATTAGTCTTTCTTTCGTTCGTAATAGATATATAGAAGACACTATATAGAAATATCAAAATCTTTTCTTTCATATTAATAAGCTTATCGACGTATAGCGTCTTTATATATCTTAAAGTATAATCAAAACCGTTCTTAAAATAGCTTATAAAAATAATTATTTAGGATTTAAGAGATCTTATAAGAGAATTTCGACTATATAATATATTTATAAATTAATTAAGTATCTTCGATAATATATTAGATTCTATTCTTAATGTCTTATTCTCTAGATATATTAATATCATTCTTATAGCTCTCTATAGTTAATCGAGTCTTCGTTAGTGTCGTTTTATATACTTACTTTAGATTTTATTTTAGCACTCTTAAAATTAGTAAATAAAAAATTCGATATTATTCTTTCGATAATAGATAAGTTTATAAAAAGAATAACTTTCGTGCCTAATAAAAAGAACTACTCTATCGCCTAATAAGCTACTATATTACTTAATAAGCTTAATATTATGAATTAAGGAATCTTAAGGGTTTTGCTTACGAATCGTGATAGAAAATTCTTTTCTAAGCTTTAATCGAAGCTCTTTAAGAAGCTCGAAGTAAACTTATTTTATTCGATTATTTATTACTCTTAGATAAATAAAAGTAGCGAGAAAATTAATTAAATAGCGGAGATAATACTACGATTCTATCTATATATTATATAGAATCTCGCTCTCTAGCCATTAGTTCTCTCGCGAATATAAGCTCTACTTAATAACTCGATCTTAACTACGATTAATAATAAAACTCTTAACGAATTAACTTACGAATTTTAATTTAATAGATTACTTGATCTACTCAGAGAAGCATCTCTATTATAGTCTATCGTTACTCGCATTTAGATAGCTAACGCTATCTTATTTGCTTAGATAAATTAAAAACATTATTATAATAGAAAGTATTAATTAATATTTCTTAAGTAGGGCGATTAAGCTTATTTACGACTACATAAAGACTATTTTATCTCTATTATTACTACTACTACTACTATTATTATTAAGCTATCTTAGTAGTATATTAATTTATTTGAAATATTATAGAAAGTCGGCAAATAGGCCTACAAATTAGCTATCTTAGGGTATTGAAATATATATTTAATTTTTAGTATTACTCAATTAGAGTCTATTTCTATCTCTAGCTCTAATTCGTATAGCTATTCTATTTTTAATTAGTTAGGTAATATGTATATAAAAGAGAATATTGATGAGTATAAGTTCTAAGAAGTAGAGCGAATTCTCAATAAGCGAGTTATCCGAAAAGGCAGAGATTATATCACGCAATATCTTATTAGATAATTGAAATACGGGCCTAAATATAATTAATAATATAACGTTAAAGATCTTATTAACTCCGATGACTTAGTACGGCAATATAAGAATATAATCGCTACTACTAATGCTGTTTAACTTACGATATACTTATCTAACTCAATAAAGGGATTTGTAAGCCGAACATCTCATTATTAATATTAAAAGATTCGAGAATTACACTCAATATCATAGTAGATACACGCCCTTATAATATTCATATCACATCTACTCACCTCACTGCTATATTCAAATAACTTAACAAGTTTTATCGATCGAGAATATAATTCCCCTTAACTTAATAGCATTTATGTGATTATTGAAGGAAGATATCAATTAATAATATTATTATTATTATGATATTCTAACTACTTCTACACTATATGCTTTAAGCCGTTAATATAATCTTACTATTACTAGTTTTCTAATAATTTATCGCTAATACTCACGCTGACAATTAAGATTAATTTTAATACATATCTAAGTAAGCGAGATCGCTTATTTTTTTCTTGTTGTCATAGAATATTGTTATGGTTTTCTTATATATTAATGTCAAAGACTTTTCGAGAAAGAATATTCCGGGAAGATCGGGGAGGCTAGGTCAAATTTATATTAGTCTCTCAGCATGATCTCCGCCCTACGGCCCTTAGAATTCCACAGACTTTTCAATCATCAATTCCAAGATCATTTCCCATGACATAAAGGGGCCTCGTTGATTAGCGAGGGCGCTGGGTTTTTTCCCGTTGCTCGATAGGTTATTACGAATTATTAGTATCTGCCTAATGCTAGTACCTAACCAGTATCTATCTCGGTCGTGACTAGTACCTATCTCGATCGTGACTAGTACCTATCTCGGTCGAAGCAAGTAGTATTTAGATAGTAGTTTTCGTTAGAAGAAATCAATTATCTTTTTACTCAACTTTTAAATACTTAATAATAATACTTATAATATCGAAATAAATAATATAATATATTTTCGATCTCGATTTAAGTTTGAAATTATAGATTTAAAAGGACTAGCGAGTCTAGTTATCGTTAATATTATCGCTACGTATATTCTATATCTTATATCTTAATGATTTCGCGCTATTAAAGCTATAATTATCTCGAAATCGCTATAAATAGATATCGCGAAAGAATCTATTAATAATATCGTTAAATAATCTCGACTTAAGAAATTATAGCGTTAGCGTATAAACTTTTCGAGATTTAAATAAATTCTAAAAGTTATTCGTATCGAATAAGATATTAATATAAATTATAGATTTATTAATATATTAGCGCCTCACTCTTTCGAATATACTTCTATAGAGTTAATTATTAAAGATATAATTATAATATTATAACTTAAGTCTATTGCAGAGATAAAGAGTACTATATATCGCATTTATCTTATCTTTCTCTATTTTCTCTTCGTTTAATTACTTCTATAATATTAAATTAATAATCGTATTATCTTCGAATAAATATATATCTTCTTTTCTTTCTATAACTAAAGCTAATAAATTATTAATATTACTATCTATATCGTTATCTATAATATCGAAAGATACGTATAATAGAATCGATCTTTATTTTCTATATCCTCGTAGATATTTAATAAGTCTATTATTATTTTTATATTATTTTTATATTATTTTTATATTATTTTTATATTATTTTTATATTATTTTTATATTATTTTTATATTATTTTTTATAAAAGCGATATACTCGATTTATATTCTATTCTTTACTATTAATTAATAATAAGATACGCGTTTTTCTACGATTAATAACGTATTAATAGTTTAGCGAACGTACGTATTATTTCTAATATTTATCGCTAAGTCTAATCTTAACTTTATTCTTTTAATATTTATATGAAAGATATTAATAAATTCTTATAAATCTTATATCGATAACTATTTATTAATAAGAAATAGTTTATAACGAACGATTCTAAAGAGAAAATACTTTCGTTATTATTAAATATCTCTATTAAATACGTATATAGTACAAGCACTCTTAAATATTTACTTTAATATAATAAACTCGATTATTAAATATATAAAATATATAATTTAAGAGTAGATATTTTATAGAAAAAAATTCTCGTTATTTTAAAATATTTATATATATATCTTTTATATTAATAGTAATATATATAAAAATATTTCGGAATATAATAAAAGAAAATATATTAGTTTATTTATTATTATCGTCGATTTCTATAAGTATATAATAATAACTTATAATTATTAATATCTTCGTATCTTAATTAGACTATATTTTTAATCTATAATAAAATAAAATCTATAGTTATATATATTATAATATAATAAATATTAAAATAATATTACGTTACTAATAAATGAAAATAATAATAAATTAATCGCTAAATACTATATAAATACTATAGTTAATAGTTATATTTACTTAAGTCGCGAATCGCTAACGTTAAATATTCGAATTAAACTTCGTAATCTCTTTTAATTTTCTTTTATCTTTTATTTTACTTATTTTATTACACGTTTTCTTATATTTTCTTCTTTATTCTCTATCGTATTATACTATATATTATTATATTATTAATTACGTTTACTACTAATAATATATAGATAGAAGTATTATCTATCGAAAATACTTTTTATACGAGATTAATTATCGCGAAGTTAGATATTATATTTAATTATAAAATTATTTAAAAGAGTCTTCTTTTTTTTATCACGTATATTTTATTGAAACTCGGGTCACGTGACTAGATCACGTGACACGCTAAGGCGTGCCTTATAGTCTCGCTTTCCTAGCTAGTACTCCTTAGTTAATACAACTACTACGTGTTTTATTTCATATTTTGATATATTTAAAGCTATTAAAAACGAGTTTACGGGTTAATTATATTAAAATAATTATTAAAAATAGAGTATAAAAGATAATTATAGATAAATAAAATTAATTGTTATTGAGATTATTTAATTATTATTTATTTCTAATTATATATTAATCTATAATTAATCTTTCTTTATAAGAGTCTTATAAAAATTATTCTTTTTTTATTAACGAGATATCTATTAAATAAATATATCGAGACGCGATTAAAAGAGGATTTATCGAATCTTTTAAATTAGAACCTACGAAAGCTTAAAAGCTCTCTAGAATTAAGAAGATAAATTCTTTTAATCTTATTATACTATTTACTTAAAATCTTTCTAATATTAAATATCTATAAATTATTATTATTAATAATATAAACGATTATATTCTTATTTTTATATAGAAGTTAATATTAGATTTAATTATAATCTTTAATCTTTAAAAATAAATTAGTTATAAAGCGCTCTTAATTTATCTTCGTATTAAGCGTTTCTAAGATAATAAAAATAAAATTTTTACGTATTATTTCGCTTTAATTATTAAGCTAATAATAGGAGTAAGTATATTAAGAATATTAATAATCTTTAAGAGACTTATAAGTATTAAAAGCGAGTATATATATCTAAGTAGTAAATATTCTTACATCGCGTAATTACGAGTTTATTAATCTCGTTTTCCTACGCTAATAATATATATTAATATTAATTCTAATATTAATTAAAACGTTAAAAATTAAAGTTAATATATTTAGAATTACGCGAGAGTTATTAATTCGCTTATATTCTTTATCTTCTCGATTTAACGAGATATTCGAATATTTAATCTTTTTTATTTTTAAGTAAACGTAAGTCTCGAAGTTTATTATTTCTTATAATTCTCTTAATACTTCGTCTTCTTTTAAATCTATTATCGCTCGTTCTTCTTTTATTTTATTATCTAAATTATTTAAACTTTATAAAGAAAATTAAATAGATTTGTAAATTGTTCGTCTAAGCTTTAATAAGAATAAATCTCGCCCGTAAATTCTTCGTTATCTTATAAAAAAAAAAGCGCGTTAAAGATCTAATAATTAACGTCGCTATCGAGATATAATTTAAAATTTATAATAATAATGGGTTTCTATTATAATAAAGAAGAAGCGTAATTACTTCTAGAGATTCTATATTAGAAGAGCTCTCGATTAGTCTAAATTACGCTTATTAATTAATTAACTCTTACGATATCGATATAGATAAAATTATAAGTTAGAAAAAGATATAATAAAATATAAAGCTAGATTAAGAAAATTTAGAATTAAAGTATATCTTTAAATACTATTATTTCTTTTTTTTATTAATTAATATTATAAAAAAACTAAGCTAAAAGATAAGAAGAGATTTTAATAATTAAATAATAGTTAAAAATAATAGAATAAGTCTTATAGCTTCGCCGTAATAATAGAAGTATTAATAATACACGATTCTTTTAAGACTTATAATATATTTTAAATCTAGATAGAGACTTAATCTCTATTCGCTTATATAGTTATTAATTATATAATATAATATAAAGACGTTTTTAAATAAATCTATACAAAGAAACAATTAATATAGATAAGTCTAACTTTAGAAAGATAAATATATTTAATCTCTATATAATATCTAACTTAATTATTCGATTTGGAATTAAAATTAAACTTATTAATATAGATAATTTCTTAGATATTAATACTTCTTATAAATTAGATCTTCGAGAAATAATTTATACTATAATAAAATACTCTTAAAGAATACTTCGATATTATTATTATCGAAGACTTTTATAACTCTCGCTTTTTTAATAAATATCTTTTATTATAAAAACTTCGTAAAAATAGAAAAACGATATATTTTTCGACTTACATATTCGATATTATATATTTATATAAAGACGAAGCTAATTAGGTAGCTCGAATAATATCTAAATTCAGATTCTTTTTAGTAATCGTTTTAGCTAAAACGTTTATAAATTAGCTTATAGAAATAACTAAGCTTATAGAATTTAAAAATTATAAGATTATATAATTTCGCGTCTTTTATATATATAGCTTAACTAGATATTAAAATATTAACGCGAAGCTTTTAATTATTATAAATATAAAATTACTTAAATACGTAGAGAGCGATAAAGCTTAAGTATAATAAAAGAGATTCTTAATATTAATAATACTCGATTTATATAAAATCTATATAAAAAAAAATTAAGAATATTTATAAATATAATTTTACTCTCGATTAGATTTATATCGACGAGTTTTATAATACCCAGTCGAATATCGCGTTAATATCTATACTTATCTTCGACTATAAGAAAAAGTCATCTTATATTATTATTAATAATCTAGATAATATAAAGAGAAAGTATAAATCTAATAGAAAGTATTATAAGAAAATAACGATCTAATATAAAGAGAATCTACTATATATATATAATTATTCGATTATGCTATAAAGTAAATCGTTTATTAATATAGTAAAAATAATTAAAGTAATTAAGTAGTCTCAAGAGACGAATTAGTGCGATATATTTAAGATAACAGAAAAGATATATCGTGTAATCGAGAGGAAAATAGAGAATATAGAAGTTTATCTTTATAATCTATTAAATAACGAGTTAAAGCGATTTATTAATAAGATATAGCTAGTTTTAGAGAAATTAATAATTTAATAAATAGTTATATCTAGAATTATTAATAACGATAATATACTTATTAAACTTTTATTATATAAAATAAAAAAGATTATTTATTCGCTAAACGAGAATTAAAAGAAAATACTTTAAAATATAAATTAAATTACCTAGAATTAGATTAAAGCGAAGTATTTTACGCGATATAAAAAAATATTAAGAATTATTATTATAAGATCTCTAAAGCGATCTATAGCTTATATTTTAATAAGATATATAAGCTTCGCGTAGCGACGATAATTTTTAATATTCTCGACTTTTCGAAGTTATATTATTTAAAACTTATTAATAATAAAAGTCGTAATAATAGAGACTATTACGAGTCGAGATAATAACGTTTAATATTTCAATAGCTAGCTAATAAGTAAGATAATTAACTATAATATTTCGAAAATAATATATATACTATTTATTTAAACGAGCTTATACGAGATAACTCTAAGCTTATTACTCTTAAGTACTTAATTAATTCTTTAAATAAAGATATATATAGATAAGTTAAAAAATTAATTATATTTAAAAGTTTATTTATTACTAGTCTTATTATTAGTTTAATATAATTTTCTTTTTTATTCTCTTAATTTCTTATAATATCAATAAACTCGTAATGATTTAAGCGAGAGTATCTAAACTATAGAATTCTCTAATACTCTTTAGCTATCTCGCTTAAAAATCGCGACGTCGCGATAATGTAATCTTAAAAAAAAAATACGTTTCGCTTTCTCGTCTTAACTAAGCGTTTTATAAATATAAATATAACGCTTATATAAATCTTTCGATTTATTAATCTCGATATTAATTAAGAGAAATAATAGAATACTAATATAAATAAAAGTGTCACGAACGAATGGACGTGTAGTGGGATTGACTGCTTCCATTGACTGAATATGCTACGAAGACTCTGAAAACTCTTCTCCGGAGCAACATTGATTCACATCGGGCTTGGCATTCGGAGAGCACATGCCAAAACCGTGACAAAAAGAGTAATACGTTTATTATAGAAAAATAAAAAGATATATAATTACTATTTAATAATAAGATTTTAGATAAAAAATACGAAGAGAGATAATTTATTCTTAAACTTATAATTTTATAAAGATTAAGAAAAATAATTCTAAAGAGAACGATAATAAGGAGAACAATACGATTATAAAGATAGTTTAAATATATAATAAATATATCGCTTTTTTATCTATTATTAATTAAGTCTTATTTTTGTTATATATAAGTATATTATTTACTGTATAATAAAAGAGTTTTTAGATAAAGCGAGTTCTTAATTAAATTATATATTTAGCTTAAATTCTATTAACGATAATTATTCTTTTTATTAATTTTATTATAATTTAAGTAGAATCTTTAGATATTAAGTTATAAAAATAATTTTAAAAATATTAAATATACATATAAACGAATCGAGATAAATAAAGCTTTATAACTCTACTTTCTAAATATATAATTATTTAAGTACCGAGTTATATTAGAAATATCTTTTAATATAATTTTAGTACTATCTCTTAATAGCTTATATTATTTATAATAACTTTAAATAATATTAAATAAAGAGAGAGAGAAAATAAAAGAAATTAATAACTAACTTTAAGAATAATAAAATTAGGAAATAGTCTAATAAAAAATAATTAATTAAAATATATAAGACGAATAACGAAAGAAGAACGATTATATAAATTTTAGTTAAGCTTTAAACTATCTTATAATCGAAGAATAATCGAATCTTATATTAATTTTATAAATAATTCTATCTAATTATATATACTTTTAATATTTTATAAGCTTACTTTAAGACTATATTTATATCTCAATAAATCCTAATAGTTAATATAATATATAATATATAATATTTAAATCGAATAATCGATTATCGCGCTAATTCTTAGCGCGAGAAATATTATCTTCTATTATCTTCTCTTCGTAGCTTATTATTTAATCTTTATTTATTTATTTATAATATTAGTTATAATAAGCTTTAATAATAAACTCTAATAATAAGTATATAATAATTAATTAATATTAATTACGAAGTAATTATTTATTCGCTTTACGAGTACTATTATCGAATTAAGTCGAAATAAAATTTATTAATATTAGCTTTTATATTAAATTAAATATCTCGAGATTAAAAATTATATTTAAACGCGATATTATTTAACGTGATCTTCGTTGTTTAAATTTTATAATAAAAGTTATAAAAAACGAGTTTATATACGAGCTACGCTATAATACTCTAAAAAAAAATAAGATTCTATAATATAATATTTCGTCGATAAGATAATCTAGCGATTATTAATTTTTAATTTTTAATTACTTTTAGTTTTATTATTTTTTTATTAATATCTTATATAAGCTTCTTACTTTATTTAGCGAAATAAGCATTTAATAGTATTTATAATAACTTAATGCTGAAGTTTATAAAGTCTTTTAATTTTGAATCTTTAAAAGCTTAAAGAATCTTTAAAACTAAATATATTAATTCTCTCGTCTTTAACGTACTCTACGTTCAAATTTCTCTTAATATTAAATCTTAATATTAAATCTCTATAATTTATTACTATAATTAATATAAATATCTATATACTTATCTCTATATAGAATATTACGAAAGATCTTATTATAATCTTTAATTTTTAAAAGTAAATTAATCTTATTACTCTCTTTATTTATCTTCGAATAAAACGCTGCTAAAATAATTAAAATAAATATTTCGATATATTATTTTATTTAATATATGTATTTAATATAATAAGCGAATATAATAATAATAACAATAATCTTTAAGAGATCTATAAGTATTAAAAAAAAGTATATATATCTAAGTAACGAATATCTATAACTCGCGCTTTTATAGATTTATTAATCTCTCTTCTCTACGCTAATAATAAATATTAATATTAACTCTAGCTTTAAAAGAAATATTAAGAATAGTAACTAATATATTAGAAATAATATAGCGTCTAATATCTTATTTTCATTCTTTATCTTCTTAATTTAAACTAATATTCGATTATTTAATCTTTTCTTTTATAACTTAAAATAAGTCTTAAAGCTTATAATCTCTTTTAATTCTCTTTATATTTTAATTCTTTTAATCTTATTAATACTCGGTTTTCTTTTCATTTTATAAATACTTAATCTTTTTTTATGTCTAATTTATATTTTATATAAAAAATTTAATAGAATCGAAATATATTTAATTAATTTCTAATGTGTAGCTATCTCGCGAATAATTTTCTCGCGATCTCGTTAAAAAAAAGAGCTTTAAATATTAAATGACTAATATTATCGAATAGATATAGCTTAAAATCTACGAGAATATAGATATCTTATTATAAAAGAGGAAAATATTATAATATACTTCTAAAGACGCTATATTAGTAAAGCTATTATTTAGCTTCGTCTACGCTAATTTATTATCGAATTCTTATAATATCGATATAGACGAGATTATAAGTTAGAGAAAGAAGTGAAAGAATATAAAATAAATAAAGAAAACTTAAAATTAAAATATATTTTTAAATATTATTATTATTATTTTTATATTAATATCTCTCTCTATAGAATATTCGTTAATATAAAGAGACGATATACTCTTTAGTACATATACTTGATATTATATATTCATATAAAGATAAAGCGAATTACGTGTTTTAATTGAAAACTAATTAAAACGTTAACGAACTAGCTCGCAGACATCGGTATTTCCTGAAAAGTTATTCCGGCGGGGATTTTCTTCGGGTTAGCACGATTAGCACGTTTCAGCACGATTTAGCCTAATTAGTTTTATTCGTCTATATTTATAAAATTTAATCAAGTTAATAACTACACGAAAATTTAATAAATAGAGTTACTATTAATGTAAATAGTATAATTTAATAAATAAGATAATTATAAATTTTATACGTGAAATCTCTATAAGGCCTCGTAGCAAGTACTTAATAATATAGGTTACACACTACTTCGAGTATTACTTGGGGTAGTATTCTCGCGAGAATTTAGTCTAAAACTTATAATCTCGAGATCTATTTCAAGATAGCGTTAAAAATTATCGCTATATATCGCTATCGAATCTCGTTATTAATAAAAGAAAATTATAGATCTAAATATAGAGCTAAATTACGTGACTAATACTAATAGTAAGTATAGTAAGTAGTATTTTATTAACTATACTAAGATTATATTAATAGTAATGTTGAAGTTGCTAACTTAGCGAATTCTGCGGAAATCGTACTGAAAATTATATAGATTTACTAACTATGCTGAAAGCGAATTTCCGTAGAGTCCGTTAATTTCGTGATTTTAAATTTATTAACACGATTTTGGAAATATCAATAGAAATCTCTAAGTTTAGAGATCTTTAAGATTTTAAGATTATATAACTTCGTATTCTTTATATATATAGCTCGATTAGATATTAAAATGTTAACGCGAAATTACTTAAGTGCGTAGAGATTAATTGGGCTCGAGTTAAATAAGAGAGATTTCTTATAATAATAACGCTCGACTTATATAAAGTTTATATAAGAGAGATAATTAAGGAAGTATAGAGAATTATTAATATAACTTTATTATAGATTAGATCTATATAGATAAATTTTATAATACGAAGTTGAATATCGTCGCAATACTAACTATTGCCTCTTAATATAGATAAGAGATATTAAGTATATTTGTTAACGATCTATTTAATAGATAAGAGAACGAGTCTAGAAAGAAGTATCGTGCAAGAATAATAACCCAGTATAAAGAGAATCTACTATATACATATAATTACGGGTCGGAAAGGTGTGGTATATTTGATGGTATGGGACCAGTTTTTCGAATACCATACCGAAAGGTATGG
>JANQBS010000333.1:0-38853 GCA_033085395.1 Xanthoparmelia taractica | reverse complement strand
TATCCTATACCTTTCGGTATGGTATTCGAAAAACTAGTCCCATACCATCAAATATACCACACCTTTCCGACCCGTACTTAGAACTAAAGTAATACTTCGCTTATTTCAATTAGTTTATCGAAGAGAAATAAGATTAGCACTATTAGATATACCTTAAGTCGATTACTTCAAAGCGATACGAATATATTATCTACTACTATACACTCTTTCGTCTCGCTTTTTATTTATTCTATATAGGTAATAATCGACTTTTCGTATTATTACGCTATACCTTCTAGATTAGAGAAGCTAAATTATAGAGCTATCTTAAATTATATCTAGAAGCGTCTCGTTGGCCGTTAAAATATCTCTATTCGTTATATAACGTGTAGCTTAACGATAGGACGTTATTTCTATACTATTTGAGCGACGTGTATAGCTTACGAACAAGCCTATATAAAAATAACCGCTGGCAGAAAGGGCGTAACTCGGAAACTCTTATTAACTGAGCTCCTAATACGGCGAGCTATAAGCGGAAGAGATAGGACAGAGATAGATAGGATTTACAGTCTCCGAAGCGAAGCAAAGGCCCTCTCAGAATTAGCCATCTCCAGATCAATCGCTAGATCGAAAAACTCCCAACAAGGCCGAGGTCACATAGTTTTCGTGTAACGGAAAGGCAATCGGCAAGGGACAGGATGTCGCCCAGTGATACACTGCGCGTGCATGCACCCTTGCATGAAGGGCTCTGAAGGAATTTGCCTACGTATGCATGCAGCTTGCCTCCTTGCATGTATATTCCAGCAGTGGGCTTGTGAACGTGGATTCTAAAGAATCTTTTTTCAGCTGGTTGGAAAAATGGGTCATACTGAGTCCTAGTTCAATCCTTTGTTGCTACAAGCAATGACAGAGAGGAGCGACGAATAAGAGGTATGTAGTTTTATATACTTTAAACATTATCAAAAAGTCCAGCACTGATAGTCATATATCCAGGATCTACTGGGAATCGAGCGGCGTTTACCGGGTTATCCAAAGCACGACTGACAGAAGTGAGTCCTTCTGTGCCAGCCCTTCGTAACATTACAGCTTGAAGCTGATCTCACGGGTTAGGATGTGTGGACGTTTGGTCACTACGGAGAAGTACAAGAAATGTACAGCAACACCGAGGCATACTATCAACGAATACATTTCTATAACTTGTCCTAAGGTGGGAAAGGAAGGATATCCTCCGCCGATCTATAAGTATATGGGAAGCTCAACCAAGTTGCGAGGAACCTGTGCAAAGTGTAAAGATGCTCAAAATAAGGGTAAAGAGGGCTAGATCTTCTAGCTATTATACATAGGAACAGTTACATGCTCCTGAGCATGACAATCTATGTGAGGTACGACTTGCATTCAGGTTTTTGATAAGATTGCAGTAGGATATTTTAATTGATAAAGGCAATAGAAAAACCGTCAATAGACTTGAAACTATGCGAACTACTATGCAGAGCGGTGAAATAGACTCCTCCCGTTCACTATTACTTGTCTAGTAATACATTAACCTAACCTGACCTGACCTTCTCCGAAATAGCATCTTCACTTATGATTGTTCTTAAATGCGTCATCAACCTCATATGGATTCTTTCTGTTTATCTATCCGTATCAGCCTCGACGACGGATGCGTTACACCATTGAGAGACGACATAATCATTCAAGCTCGATACCAGACCGAAGCTCTTAGAATTCCACAAGTCCACCCAAACTCCCCATGGGATCGTCCCCTTAGAGAGAAAGCGGTGATAGCAACCACTTCAGGAATGCCAAGGTAATCACGTGGGGGTTTTATGCACCACTTCTGCATGATTCTGCTAGTGCATCTTTCCTGCTAAGGTGTCTTTGCATCTGGGATGCGGACATGTAATAGGCTGATGGACCGGATGGTGGCGAAGATGCTTTCGGTGGAAATGCCTTTTCAGGCCGCCGTGACTTGAAAAAGCGCTATATGCGCTTCGCTGACAGCAGTCCTTCATCGCCGGGGCAGAGGATACATTGCGTGGCCTCGCACTCGCTCGGGAGGGAGCCCGAGAGACTCGGCGGTTGGTGGGCGGTCTGCCGGGTCGCTTCTCGTTCATGTTTGATGGTCGAGGAAAATTCCTTTCGGCGACGGAAACCTCTTCCATCCTGTAATCGACACAGGGCTGTCAAAGTATTTATGGCTGCCGCTCGTCCTTGGCACTCCTCTTCAGGAGAGGCGGTGGCGAAGGTGAAAAGGGCTTCAATGACACGGATCCGTTCCAACAAAACGTAGTCTTCAGCCTTTGCCTTTCTCTCTTCTGGCAATAGCAGTCCTTTCAGTTGCCGTTGAATATCGATCACCGGTTGCTTCACTATGTACCTTGCTTTGACCCCTTTTAAGAATGCTTCCTTATGCCGGCGCGTCATGTTGCGATGAGCCTGGTAGGTTTTTCGATACTCCTGATACAGAGGAGTACCCTTCATGCTAGCGATTGACCTGTTTTGATCTCTCAAGAGTCCCCGCAGCGATCGCAGCTTCCGGCGCAAGAGCTTCACCTCCGGGTGTTGCCGCACCTCTACTTGTTGGGTGACAGTGAGTCTTCTGGGGCGTCGAGTATTGATCGTCCGACTTATCCCAGTCGCCGCCCGCATCAGCGCCGTCTGAGGCTCCAAGCCGCAGTAAGCAGCTTGAGTATCTGGCATATACCTGGAGACATAGCTCGTTTGAAAGACGGTGGAGTTGTGATGTTGCAGAATAAGGTTTCGTTGCGATTCGCTGATAAAACCTGTGCGCCAGTCAGCGGAAGATCAATGGAGGATCGGCCTGGCACTCACTGCTGTTGTCAAGAGCTTCTCCGTTACCACGTCGGAAGGTATATGGTCCTGTGGGCAGCACCATGCCGGTAACGGTGCCAAGGGTGATCATTGGGGGCGGAGGGTGCTGTCGGCCAGGGCCTCCTCTTCCGAGACCCGCACCCCATTCACGGTGCTTTTACACCGGCGAAACACGTGCATTGCCTGTATCTCCTCCCTAAGCAGCACAGGCAGCTGCTTCTGTCCGGGAGGGATGCGAAGACGGAATAATTGCTCCGCTGAAGTCAAGTCGGGGGCAGCGAAGGCAAGCATAGTGATGTGGGGACAGAGCAGCAGGCACGGCTCGTTCGGCACGTCGGGAATTCCAAATTCGTTGCTGCCGCTATCGTGAGCCGCTATGCGGAATCATTGTGAAATAGCGGGTAGGATGTAGTATGGGGGACACGCACGCATCTTTATCGCCCAGGTAGCCTTTGGTATATCTGTATACGATTTCTAGTAACACCCGCGGCCATTTTCCTCCGTTGGGCTCTGCCAGTAGAGTAACTTTTTAACGTGTTGGTAGCGAACCACAAGAAGAGCAACAGGCCGGTTCCCAGTAATCCTGCAAGCTGCATGACCAAGGCTGGTTGTACACGGTGCCGCTCGTGGTTGAACACAATCTCGGGGGAGAGGTACAGGGTCTTGAGGAGCTCAAACTCATCCTCGGCGCGCATGATGGGCTTTCTCTTTTTCTCGGTGCGTAATCCATATTCCTGCACTGTCTGCTGTGCGCTTAGAGGAACGTCGAATATTAGTGGCTTCTATAGCTGTCGCAGGCTTAATATCCGTAGGGCTTATTATGTTAGAATTTGGCACTACTCAGCCCTATCGCTTGTATGTAGTCAGATTTTTCAGTAGCTACAAACCATCCGTCACCCACATTTGCAACAAATACAGCCCAGAATACCTTAAGCCACCAGCCTCACTCATCGATCTCGTCCCCGCAACAATGGACTACTTACCCCAACATCCAAACCGTCTCCCCTACTGGCTCCTCTTTGTACGTTTCCCCCCGTCCTTCTTTTCCCCCCTGGATAACACTCATCGTAGAAACCCCCCACCCAACCCAGGTCTCCCTGCTCTCCCTCAACACCGCCCTCCAGTCACTCGTCGTTCCCACCCTCTTCCACCGCACCTACAGCCTCGCTCCGCCGTCTCACCTGAGCGCCTTGAGCGCCCGCATCTTTGGAGCCTGGACGCTGTTGGCCACGGTTGTCCGTTGCCACGCCGCGTACGATGTTGATAATCGGGCCGTTTGTACGTGGAACCTTGAACCCCGTATGCAACGCCTTGGTCTTCTCAAGGAGAGGGTGGAAACGTTTGCGGCATTGATGGGGTTTTTGTTTCTTTGTTTGTGTAGGCTTCGTTCAGTTGGACGGATACATGCTTATGATCAAATGTGCCCCGTTTCTGCAGACTTTCTCGCCATGTGGACATTTGCCATTGGCTCCGTACACTTTGCTACCGAGTACGCTGTTTGGCGCACGGTTGGGAGGGGAGTGGGGTTGGGGATGGCTGTTGGAGTGCCGGGAATGACTTTAATTTGGATGAGTTTGGGCTGGTATTTGGGGTGGTATGGTAAATGATCTTGATGAATAGTGCAGGTCACGGACTACACCCCTGCTTGGGCCGTCTACATTTGTGGAGTAAATTTTTTGCCTTACTTTTGGAACAAGGAGGCATGCTGAAAGCCAACATAAGCCCAATGACTTTGTGGTGGCTTGTTATCCAGCTCATGAGGCATGGGGACCTTTCCCACCAAAACAAAGAAGCGTGAACCAACGTAGCCGTTACAGGCTTCCTGATCAGAGGTTCTCACACCCCGAAACCTTCAGCATGATAACGGCCTGTCTCCATATCCCGCTCGCCCGAGTTCTCTTCCGTACTCGCTTCCGACTTTGGCGCCTCACGGAGCTCGGTGAAGCCACCGGAAGTGGGCAAGTGCAGACTGACTCCAGCAAACGAATCATCCGTGGCCTTTTTGTCCGAGCCTACCGACTTGCGCCCGGATCTCCTGAGCAACCGACTTCTTAGGGAAGTGAGTGACCAACTACCGATAGACTTAAACGGATATCTTTTGACCAGTGGTGGTAAAGCTATCAGGCAGGCGGCAATAATACCGACGTTGATTTCAATGGCGCTGTTACAGGTCATTAGGCTGTTGAAGACCGAGGCAAAGGGGGGTCTTACGAGAATATGGAGAGGAAGCCGCCAATGTAAGTTCCGTCCCCACTGTGGGCGTCCTTGATGACATAGATCATACGTATAAGTCCGGCTACGCAGGCGCTTGTTTCAGTCAGAATTAGGCCGGCAAATAGGCATTATCTGATCGCTTACAGAAGACCGATGCCAAAGATGGCGCTCACTCGAATCTTTCTTTGCAATGGCATTTGAAGATTGAAGACCATGGCGATCGGAATTCCCAGTAAGACGAGGTCTGTTATTACGTTAATACATGCTTGGAATATTGTATTTATGTATTCGTTGGAGCAGATGCTGGGATTAGGAGGCGCCGCTGTACACAGCGCTTCCACGGCAATGGCATAGCTGAGTTCTACGACATAAAAGGTAAGCAAGAACGCTATGAGTCCGTATGTGATCCAATTCATAGTTTTATTGATGGCGAAGATTCGACGGTATAGTAGGATCATAGAGAGCTTGATGAACATGACTGTTGGGTCATAGACTATGTCTCCTGCGGTCAAGGTCTGGTTGAGGACGTTTGGTCAGCCTAGACCTCATTGGCAGCGATCTTGACTCACGTGAATGAAGGATGGAGTGAAATGTGAGAGTGGGACGTTCCACTGATGCCTTCCCACTCCAAACTTCGTCTCTATCTCGTCCATCAGTCCGCGCTCTTCCACTCAGTTCCTGAGGTCTAATCCCTACGGTACATAACCAGAACTGAGTGAACAAAAGAACCCATCTAAGCGGAGGCCAATCAGCTTTTCCTGCTCGGGCCAAATCTTGAGTGTCTGCTTACGGCACCGAGTACTATCATAGCTACTTGCTGTTAGCGCGAATAAAGGTATAGGGCATGGGTTACCCACCGTCGTCCCACCAGAACGCTCGAATTACGCAAGTCTTCACGTAGATCCGTGCGGCGAGACAGATGACCATGAGCCCGAGGAAAACGGCATTGACTACTATTATTGTGGTCCCGATGCCGCCGGGATGCTGGAAATCTGGCTTGATCCCCGGAGGCGGCTTGAGACCCGGAAGCTTGGACAGATCTGGGATCTGTTGTGAAGTCATTGCGAAATCAAGCGGTTTGTATGACTTTTAGGCGCAAGAACTGCTGGTCAACGATCGGGAAGGGGTTGAGCGCAGAAATTGTGAGTTAGAAGGTAGATGGACGAGCATTGTCTGCTGCTTGTAGCGCCTGTATTAATGGAAAAGAGGAATGATTGCACACCCACAGGATCCCTCATGCAGAGTAATGCAAGGTTGCACCGCATGGTTGCGTTCGCATGTCTGGCCTTGATACTGGTTCTCAGCCTTGCTGCACAGTAAGCTGACAACAGTGCATTAGTTTTGAGGTTAAATATGCAGTATTTTTGCCTTTCTTGGTTTCCTATTGCTGGTATTGAAATCCTGAAAGTATGGATAACAGGTACCGCAGATCATTGTTTGGAAAGGTGGTGATCATCTCGACGTACGTGGCAGAAGGCTACGTTAAGCAATGTGCCCATTGTGCTCTATAGCAATTGATCCAGGTAGCTATCGAACATCATCGTTCTTACGTTACCACGCCCAATTCCCACGTATCGTACACGGTCAAAGTTGTTTTTTGCTTTGGTCTTGTGCTTCTACCTCCAAGAACCATTTCACGCCCCTCTCGATACCCTCTTTCATACTCACTTCAGGAACGTAACCCAGTCTGCTCTTGGCTTTGTCGATGCGGAAGGTCCTATTCATGCAGGTGTGTTTGATCTTCCGTCTGGTAAACTGTGGCTCTTTCGAACCCCAGAAGACGAGCCAGAAAATCCATTCAATAAAAGTCGCCATGATTAACCCCATGTCTTTGGGAATGACCCACACGCGCTTTGGATCGCTGCGATCACCTGCAGCATGCCACACAGCTCGCGCAAAATCCCAGAAACGATAATGCTCATCGTTGGTCACAAAGAAGGCTTCGCCGTCGACGCGCTCGCTATGCGGAGTCTCTTCGTGCATCTTATATAGCGTCTCGGCAGCTAGAATATGTGCATCCGCAGAGTTGCCCACGTATAAGAGATCTATCTGGGCGGAGTTGTTCCCTAGCTGGATATTGGTCTTGCCTGTCTTGTAGATATTGAGCAGATTCGGTATCCATCCCGCATCATCCTCGCCGAACATGCTTGTAGGGCGTATCGCCGTTGTGAGCATAGAGCCATAATTTCGATTGGCTGCAAGCACAATGTTCTCTGCGACTCCCTTTGTATGAGAATAAATCTCTGTTTGCTGTGGAGTTTGTAGGACCGGCAAGCTCTCGTCGGCTTCGAAAAGATCATTGATGCTGTCATGAACCACGGAGGCACTAGACGTGTAGACAAATGCCTTCACAGACCCAGATTTGCCAGCACATTCAATCAAGTTCTGCGTGCCTAAGATATTGACCTTCTCGTATAGAGCTTTTCTCGTGGCGAAGTTAGGATGTTCGGTCAGGACGTTGGGGGAGGCAGTGTGAATGATGGTTCGAGGCTTGATTTTCTGAAGAGCAGCTTGGATATCCGAGTAGGATGTGATATCACCGTCGCAATAAGATACATGATGGAAGCGGTTGTGCTCAGTGTCAAGGTCAAGGACCCAGATCTCGAGAGCAGCAGATTCGCGAAGGCGGGAAACAATGCGATGGCCTAGAAACCCGCAGCCACCCACCACGAGTACCGGACCCAGTTCAGGACGCATTTTGGAACTGAGTTCGCAACTTTTAAAGGTTGTTCAACCGGAAGTCAGCCGACAAAAGTGGGCAAGGAACTTGGCGGTATGCAATACGGATTACACTAAAGTATTATTCGTGTGTAATTTTTAAGTTTAAGTGTTCGTGTAATCAATTTTACTACGCGACGCAGTACCGAACAACAAATGACCAGTAACGAGGCACCTTCTCTTACGATCAGCGCCAATCCAATTACAGTAGGTGTGTACCTTGATACAAGTCAAAATAAGTCCCGTCTACTCGTACTTTACTCTATATCACACACGGAATAAAGTAATAATAAGGTATCTAGCCGCCACCCAGCCTCGGCCACTAAATCTATTCCTAAGCAGAATTTCCAAGGAAATTTACATCAATCTAAAAAAAGGAAGACCCTAACTCTTATGAAAGCTGAAGCATGCAGGTCAAGTCCGCTTTCGCCATTAGCATTTGCAGGGAAATAAATCCCTTATCTTCCCTCCGCCCGAGGTGCATTTTATGCGATTACGTTCATCTCCAAAAAAAAAAACCCCCCCTCAGTATTCCCTCCGCTTCTGTCACCAATCCCGCGGCATCCATCCCTTCCGTGATCACTTGGGACCCCGTCGGCGCAGTCAGCACTAATGTATGCATCTTACTAATATCTAAGTTATGGATGCACGAGGTCATGATCTTCTTTCCCCGTGCTCACTTCTCTTTTCTAATGATATTAAGATGATCAACTTCGACCGATTATTGGTGAATTAAAATTGGATTAAAATATCACTATCTACAGACTAGGCTCTCCCGAACTCCCACCTTGACTTGCTTTTCACGAATTCAATTCGTGCGCCAATACTTGTATCATCATATCATCATATGGTTATCATGCTGTATGCGCCTCACCCCTACAGCTTCCTTTTCTAGTCAATCCGGATTCGATTTGGGCATTTGTCTCAAGCTACGCTTCGTTCATCCTATGTACCCATACTATGCACCGACAAACGTCCTGTATCTAAAGAGTCCCTCCACGCAGCCTCACGCAGCCTATACAAGATAGCGGAGCTGTGTTTCAGTCAACATTCAGCTCAAATCTGGGAGGCGCATTTCTAAATATCTTGATGCAAGTCAGCATCCTTGATTGCCAAACTCCTTGCGAGGCATTGTCCTCGCAGCGCTTTTTACACCAATGCAATTAGAATATAGTAGGACAACGTCTGCCGCACTAATTAAAAATCATGATCTGACTATGTCTGGACTCAAGTATGTTGTGAGGCAATATCAAGCGACCTCATTTCCAGCCATTCCAGCCACCCCTTTTCAGGGGTGGTACATACCTCTATGCACTAGTGTCACCATTCATGTACATATAGGCTGTCATGCCCCCTAGATAGTTTCCAATCAAGGATTCCTTTCAACAAAGTAGACGTCTTTGCGCGACATGTTCAGAGGTAGCCCTACGAAGTAAGATACCTTTGAGTACTTGCACCCGCGCTTGACATGGGAGACAAGGCTACTTCATCGCGTAGCCATCCTTTTCGTATCATTTCACACCTTCTCTGCTCCAGAGTCATGATATTCAACGGTGCCCCTGTGCAGGATCTGAGTTCTCTACTACAAAACCCAAAGATACTCAGGACATAGCCAGACCATGTATGACGAAAGCTACCAACACCTACGCAATAGAACTGCACTTGAAAATACGTGGATCGACTTCTGGGAATGTGATTTCGTTGCTCCTGGTACGTTAGCCTCGAAACGATGCTGCTATGAGCAACTACTTACGGCTGTTGTGGGTTCCACAGGCATTACTATGTTCTGGTCATATGAATTGACTTATCTATTCCGTTGGTTCCTATACGCAGGCGTTGTACCAAGGCTATCTCGACAATTTCGCTCTACGAAGACAACAAGTCCGAGACGGGGGTTTGGGCCACACCCTTCACATATGACGGAACTGGCCCTGGGGTTGAGCTTCGCCATTGAGTATCCACTCATCGTGGCCTTCCATCCTTGGACCCAGTGCAACGGTGTAGACTACAGTGTACCGCCGCTTCGACCTGACGAAACGACCACCCAGTTGATTATAATTTTGGTGGTGGAAGAGATCTTGAAATCCCAAATAATTTGGTTTTTCCCGCCATGCGCTGAACTGGAGGGCAAGCATAGCCTGAATGGCCCGCATTCGGCTGCATGTGGCCTCAGCATTGACTACCTGCTTCCCAAGGCCACACTATGGTTTGCGATCATGACGATCTGGATGGTGTATGCTCTTGCAGGACTTACGGGAAAACTGCAAATGTTCCCAATCATTGTGTGGCTGGTCGTACGTCAATTCTGGGGCCGCAGTATTTTTTTCTCGCCCATAGCATTTCATTAGCAGGCGAAACTTGATTGAAAACTATTCAAGGACTGGTTCTTCAGGTCCAAGTGTCGCCGAGTGATGCTATCAGAAGGTTACGAGAGCCACCTTGTGCACCGTTCTTTGCGTAAGATCTCTTGAGAGTACTTCTGGTGTCCAGGCGTACAGCCAATAGGTCATTAGGTCAATAGATCGCTATGCTTGGCAGTTCTCCAGGCAATGCAACTTATAAGGACTTGGCAACTCGAGAGTAAACCGGAAGAATTGGTTACAGCATCCTATACCAGACTCTCTGGACCTTTAGACCTTATGACCAGTCACTGCTCGGTTACCACGATCACTTCCCGAAGGTTATGTAATACACAGCATGGGAGAGCGAGTGTTCTCATACCCGCTGAGCGAAGGTACTTGGCTTAAAATTTCGAGCGGTAGAGGTACTAATTAATCTCCGAAGGAAGTAATGGGAAAGATTTAAACCCCCACTTACGCACCTCTTCCATAGCTTAATGCATTTTCTCCATGTACCTCTACATCCTATCTATGAAACCTTATTAGCATGGCATCATTCAATGATTCTTGGCGTTGCTTGCGGCGGAGTTATTCGCATGCAGATATTCAGCCTCGAAATATTGCAAGGCTATTAAATTTTCAGAAAGAAAGCCAAATGTATGCGCCGATTGGTTCGGTAATCAAGGTAAAATACGCCCCGTTCCTCCCACTGGCTGGAGTAAAAATCCTTTTGATCCTCCCAAAATTTTTTATAGCAAATTGAACGTGGAGGTTAGAGGAGCAGACTGCGTATTGGCTTAACTCGCATACCACTACGGACTTGAAAATAGAGGAGTGCATCAGCTGCGGGTCAGACTGATGAGACAAGCCCATTATCAATAACCCGGGCCACAAGGCAGCAGGGGCTTCTTTTCGGCTGTTAGAAACAGAAAGCCAAACAGAACAGATCTCACGCGTCCAGACTATGAGAGGGCTTACCAAGCGTATCTTTGATTACCCAATTCAACACCTTCCACGAATGCATCCTCCAGACGCCGCAAATGCTTGTCTTGCTCGCACATCCGTGCTAGGCCGCTGTATCTTTTGTAGATCAGATACAGATATGGGCACATTACTTTCAACCGCACGGAGCAATGGCTGTGTCAGCTGGGACACTCCGGTAGGGTAATTGCAAGAAAGACTGTAGAGCCCCGCGGTGTACTCCTCAAGGTAACTAAACGTCCTCTTTCACGGCCAAAAGAGTGGAAGCCTGATCTAGTGAGCATAAGAGACTGTTTGTACTTAACTTGTCAACCCTTCCATCTTCTGTGATTACTGCATATTCTTCTCTTACTTTGTGTTCCAAAAGGCCGGGCTTTGTCATCACTGTTGTACATTTTTCAGATCGACACCCTTCGATATTTTTCAGACGCTCGAGATGGTGACCACTGCCATTCTCCACCCTGGTGTTGAGGGTACCGCTTTCTTCCGCCTTGCGAGCTTGTCTGTGCTATTTTGGCTCGTATGGAGGTTCAAGAAGACTTTTCGAAGCATGAATTATCATCAGGTTGGCGTGGAAGTCTTGTCATTGAATGTTAGAGATATGTATTGCTGACCGTGATTTACATATCAGAAAAGTGCATTTGTCGAGTCATGTTCGATGGTCTTTCCAGAATGGATGCGTAGCTATTATTACCTCTTCTCTGCTCCGCAGATACTTGACCAACATTATGTGAGTGGATATGGTGGTTCCGAATATGTATAAGAGTACAAACCATAGAGACTGATCATTGGGAAGGTTGCCAACGTTCCCTTCACCTTGCCGACTCCGGAAAACTACTATGTTCACGTATCTTCTGAGAAGCACATTAAAGAACTGAGTGAGGCGCCTGAAGATCGGCTTTCCCTCCATGCTCTTGCAAAAGACGTTAGTTCCATGTCGCTTTCACTCTTTATGGATCGCTTATAACTCGCACGAGAGTAGATGATGCAATTCAAGTACACAATGGACGGCTTGATTGTGCATGAAGTACGCAACGCCAATGGCAACATCCATTTCCGCGTCGTGGGAAGCTTATTGAGATCACACCTTCCCAATTTGCATTCAACCATTCACCAAACAATCGTCGATACTTTTGCGGCCGAACTCACATCTAGAGGGAACATTTTCAATGGTGAGTAGTATATTGTGAAGATTAGTCCCTGTTAGACCGGTGTCTGAAGTTCAACAGAATGGACCAGTATTCGAACTTTTCCCATGGTCAAAAATCTCATTCGAACAACAAACAGTATGGTTTTCTTCGGGAAAGACTTGAGTATGTTTGTGCTATAATTTGGATCGGTAGCAGCATTGACGCCAAGCAGCCAGTGATCAAGATTATTTGAAGGCTCTCCTCCAGTACCCCGAGGATGTGGTTTCAACGAGCGAAGTCTTGCGCTACACACCCACCTTCTTAGCTCCGTAAGCCTTTTTCTAAACAGTCATATCCAGAAAACTTGAATTAACCCACAAAAGTGTTGTAGCGTCCATCATGATGCGACGTGGTCGTGCTGTCAAGCATCTGGTGAAGTTTCTGCTCCCTGTTGTGGAGCAACGCATGAAAGGGGATCCTCAAGACTCCAAACAGGTATGTGACCATACGCTAACCTCTCCATTTATTGACCCCTCTAGATGGATATTCTTCAGTGGATGATAGAGTCCTCGCCAAAGCGAAATCCGTGGTCGGCGACCAAGATTGTGCAAGTCACACTCGGTCTTTGGTTTGGATCGATCCATCAACCAGCCATGGTCAGATCAGTTCCCAGCCGTAGTTGTTGATTTTCACTAAAATCTATACTCAGGCAATTGTCTATGCACTCTACGACCTCTGTAGACATCCTGAGTACATTGAACTGTTGCGTGAGGAGATCAGCTTACGGTGCAAGGAAAACGAAACAGGGGATCCCTTTGAGAGAATGTTCTTACTCGACAGTTTTCTTAAAGAATCGGCACGATTCAGTCCCTCTGATTCAAGTAGGTGTCCAAAGCAACGACTAGACCGAGCGTCGCAATCCTGCGCTCGTTGATTAACCCGTTGACAGTCTCATTACGCCGCAAGGCAATCGCGCCTTACACTTTCAGCGACGGTCTCTCCGTTGACGTCGGCGATGTTGCTTGCATCCCGATGCGTGCTATCATGAAGGATGAGAGCAATTACTCCAACGCAACGGCATTTGACGGCTATCGCTTCGTCGAGGCTTCCCGAAGAGGCTCAGTGGCCAAATTCACCGACGTCGAAACGAAATTCCCTATCTGGGGATATGGTAGACGTGCTTGGTAAGACTCTCACTTTCTTTGTTCTTTGAAAGTTTCTCCACCCATCCATGCTGAATTCTCTTGCTCCTTTCCAGTCCAGGAAGGTTCTATGCCGCACACGTCGAGAAAACGATCATCGCGCACATCCTCCTGAATTACGATCTCAGATTCGCAGACGACGGTGCGGGAGTCAAGCTCAACTTCTCGTGGCGATCTGCGGTAATTCCATATGTGAGTACTGAGTTGCAATTCCGCGAACGTGGGACGTAGCAGTTTCAAGATGGTGTGATATCAATTAGAGGGGAAATTGTACTTTAGCAAGAATAGGGTGTATCGTAGCAAAAAAAATCAGCTGATAGCTTTCAAGTGATAAAAACATAGACCTCTGACAGAAATCCATGTATGTCTGATATCTTTCCTTGTCAACATCGCTATTAGAATGCAGGTCGTCATCTTCTTCCTTTCTCCCAAACCCTCGACTGATCACTTCGCCCCAAACCTGCATTTGCCCCGCCCTCCCTCCCCACACCCAAAGCTGCCTGTAAAGAATAAGTAATCAAAACCTTCAAAATGGATCTCTAGACCCCGAGCTATTACTCACTCACTCACTCACGGAGATTGGGGAGGCACACAAAGTCCTGGCGCCGAGATCCTCGAGTCTACCGCTCTTGACACTAAAGACGAGATATCGAGGACGCCATTTCTGGCCGGTTGATCGGCATCTAGTCCCGCGGATGCAGCCAATTTGGAACGAAATAGTGGCTGCAGCCTTAATTTATGATTCGTATTGCAGAGAGCCTAAAAGTGCCAACCCTCTTTATTTCACGTAATTGGAAAGCCTTAGATGGGGTGGGGATAAAAATACACTGCAAACAAAACTGTCAAACGAATTAATTTATATATATACACATTGGCCAGTTGCGAGATCTACCTGTACTCGTATTCCCTGGGATATGCAACATTAGGGCTAGGGCTAGTTTCAAATTTCCTCTTCTTCTTATTATTTCTACTAGATATATCTAGATAAATTATTCTAATCAATAGATTAAATTCTTTAGATATCTTGTTCTTACTCTTAATAAAGAAAAACTAGATTATATTAAGATAATATAGAAATTTATTAGAATATTCGAATAAAGCCCTAGCCCTAATATCGATCTTAGAGCTAGAATTAGATTAGATAAATCTAATATATCTATTAGACTCTAATTTTTTAAATTAATTATCTACATCTATAGAGATCTAGACTTACTATCAAGAAAAAAAGATTGTTATATACTAAGATAATATCGATTTAAGTAAGAATTTAAGCATTTTAGTGGTGCTAGCCCTAGCCCTAATGTTGCATATCCCAGGGTGTTGCATATCCAAGGGAATACGAGTACGTGGTGCTGGCTACGAACCTTCTACAGGGACAGCTGTAGGAGAGCCAAACGATCTCACACGACAACCGACGATATCGATGACGGCACCGACGATCTCAAGCACGATATCTGCATAGCGAAGCCGTCGAAGGTGAAGTGCTTAGTAGATCTAACAGCCCTGTTCGACTGTCGTCCCGACTACGATTACGCCTGATATTCCAAGCCGCCGACCTATTTTATCGCCATCAATCTTCAGAGTCCTCGATCTCTTCGTCAAGTTCCGGAGGAAAAGAAAATACTCTATCGTTTGAGGTGTAACGTGGGCCGTTGCACCGGGGGTTCTTAAGAGTTATCTGAGGCTTGAAGCCAGTCTCCATAACGTCACGAACTACGAGAAGGTCGCAAACGAATGAGAGTGGTATCCCCAGGAGGAGGGGTTATCTATTCAACACACCGTGTCGTGGGGGAGCTAGGGGTATCACGTGGCTTGCCAAATCGTATACCTTCCCGCCACGCCTCTATGCTTAGGATATTCTACAATTCGGGAGGTTTTGGACTATTTTGCCTCCACCACCAGAGGGGGTTTTGGGGTTTCCTTCCGACGGTTCTACATCAGGGTCAGCGTCTTCGAGTTTGGACGTATAATACGGGCCGTGCGAATGTTGTTGTAGAGGGTTTTTATCTAAGGACAGCACATGTGGCCTTCTGGCTTGGTGGCGACGCCTTGCTAAGAAGCATTTGAATGGAGTTGCTTGGGTAAGGTGATAAAGGACACCTATCCAGACTAGTGTCTTTTAGTAGGGTTATCTACATCACTAGTATAAAATAAAGAAGTCACACACATATATATACATTTCTATATTTAATACAACTCTTTCTATTTACGAAGTACAATAAGATAATATAAAAACGGGCGAAGAAAAAAGAATATTATTATCCGGGTAAAAAGGTCGTCGTTTTCGGCATACTTAAACGCCATTTTAAGCACCTTTTACACCAAGGCCTCTTTGCCCGCGCCACGCTGCCTAAACGGTTGATGCGCTCCCCCCAACTCCCCTTTCTACTTCTTAACGACTACATTGAAGGCTTGCGCGTTAGTCGATCGCGTCAAGTTAATACGAAGGACCGTCGAGATAATTATAGTTAGAATCTACGCTAGAGGCGTAGAGGTACTATTGCTCGTATATTCTATATTAATTCGAACGTAGAGAAACTCTTTTACTTACGTTATCTTCTACTAAACGTATCGAATCCTATATTCTTTAAGAATCTACGCACGGTAAATAGTAACGTTATTTTAATATATTACGATATCTATATAACTAGAGGTCTACTCTATAGCGACGTTGAATAGAACTAGATTTTAGAGAGAGTAGATATCTAATAGAGCGGAGAATACTTACGAAGTCTTTTTATAATAATTCTACTTAATTACGAGCTTAGTAATTCTCTTAATTTATAGAATAAGTAGAAAACGAGATATATAGTTCGATTTATTTACTATATAGTATCGTTATTTCTAAAATTATACTAATAAATTTAAAATTACGAACTTGACGAACCCTACGAAAATTCGCTTTTAGTATAGTTAGTAAATTTATATAATTTTTAGTACGATTTTCGTAGAACTCGTTAAGTTAATAATTTTAACTTTACTATTAATATAATTTTAATATAGTTAATAAATACTACTTAGTATACTTACTATTAGTATTAATTACGTAACTTATCTCGAAATAGATCTTAAGATCGTAAATTTTAAATTAAATTCTCGCGAGAATAATACTCGAAGTAATATTTAAAATAATACGTAACGTATATTATTAAATACTTGCTACGGGGTCTTACGAGATTTTTACGTATAAAATTTAAAATTACTTTATTTACTAAATCGTATTAATTATACTAATAATAACTCTATTTACTAAATTTTCAAGTAATTATTAATTCGGCTAAATTTTATTAATATAAGCGAATAAGATTAATTAGACTAAATCGTGCTGAAACGTACTAATTATGTTAATCTAAAGAAAATTTAACGAAAATAACTTTTTAAGAAATGTAGATAAGAAGTACTTTAAGTTATATTTAGAGATAATTACTACGTTATTAACGTAATAAAGTATTTCGAAATATATTTAGTATAGTATTTATTTTTTATTTACTAAAAAATTTTCGCGCTAGACGTTTTTTTTTTCTTTTTCACTCGTAATTTTATTCGTAAATATATATTTCTTCTCTTATACTTTACGCACTTTTCTTAAACTAATATAGATATTCTTCTTTATATAGATTATCTAATAACTATATTTATATTCTTTACACTTACTATTATAATCTTACTCTATCGAACGATATATAAGCGAAGTAAGCTATCGTGAAAGACTTCTATCTTTATTTGATTTAAATTCGCCTAAAGAAAATTAATATCTACTTTATAAGAGATATTAGTCTTATTAGCGACTTCGGCTTACTAGACGTTTAATAGAATTATAAGTATTATTATATAAATAATCGTAATTAACTTCTACGCGAAGAACTTATCTACTAAATAGATTCTTAGAAGTATATATAGACGGGCCTTAATAATAATTAAATCGCTACTACTAACGCTATCTAGAACGCGATCTCTTATTCTAACGACTAACTCTTCTTTCTAGATAGCTATAAAAGTATCGGTTAAACTATACTCTAAAATATTATACTACGAAGAGTTAGATATAAATCTAAGATAGCTATTATCATAGCTTTTTCTAGTATCGTCTCTATTCTTCTTTAAGGTAGTTCGATCGCTTATTTATACTTTAAGATCTCTCTTAATACTACTACGAAGTCCTCTTACGATATTTTAAAAAGGTTCGATTTAGCTAAGTTATTATATACGATCGAGCTAATCTTCTAGAACGAGATCTCTATATAAAGTACTATAATATCGAGGTGATCGATTATATACTTTAAGACGTTCGAAAGAACCCTACTTTCTTTAGTAGAATAGTTATATACTTCTACGATAACATTCGTTAAATTCTTCTAGTAATTAAGAGTACTAAGTTAGATCGTATCGCTCGGACTATCTTAAGAGTCTTATATCTTTAGAATTATATTTATTTTCTTAGACTAATCAAAAATATAAGACTTTGAAATTCTAATCTTACTAATTAAGATCGAACTAATATAGAGAAATTCGCTCGAAGTCTTTTAAATATAAATAACGATATCTTAATAAGCTTTGGAAAACGAGAGACTATTAATTAATTTACTAACTACCTATTAAATAACTCTATTAATAGATTAATATTGGAAATATTGAGAGGGGGATAAAGAATTAATTGTTTCTATAAGTGTGAGAAGATTACTTATATCCCTATTTAACACCCATGCGAAGTAGTCTTTCAACATAGTGCTATAGCAATTTCAATAATTAATTAATACTATTTATAGTAATCTAGATTTGTATCGCATATTTGATTTCTATACGTCTTAGGCGATTCTTTATATTCTTAATAAAAACGTCGCTCGGTTTAATCGCTACGTTCTTAATAAGTTCTTTAGAACTAAGACGATCTATAATAGTCGGGATTAAGTTATTAATAAGAAGAATAGCTTTCTTCTATCTACTAAAATAATAAATATCTTCGAACTCGTCTCGCTTATACTCTATTACTTAGAGTTAAAATAGAACTATATAGTAATACTACTAAGAAATTTAAAGTAGAATATAAATATATATAATAAAATAAATACGACTATAAGTTAAGTATATTAGATCTAAGATACTAGATTACTATATACTAGAGAATAAGTACGACGATAAACGATACTATATATCTTATATCTCTCTAGCGCTATCTAATTCGAATATTCTATATACTCTCTTTCGATATAATAGCAAAGGGTGTATGTGGTCAATTGGGTGTCTAATTCTTGATTATTCTAAGTTGGAAAATTCTATCTAAGTCAGGGCCAGCCAAGTACTTGCCTTAGCCGATTTCTTGATTGGCTTGGCAAGTGCGTTTTCTATAACATTCGGTGAATATAGTTTCTAGTTTGTCTAGTCTTTAATATAACTATTAATAAGTTCTAGAATTAGTTCTTATAGTACGTCGGTTTATATCTTTATTCTAAGATCTTCGCGTATAGCTAACTATATATAGTCTTAAGTCGAGTTATTAGTAAGACTAGACTATTTATTATAGCTCTAGACGATCTACTAAGAAGATAATTCGCTCGGTCGACAAGATATATTAATAATAAGATTATTAAATAGATTCTTCTTCTAGTATAAGACTAGATATAGAAGTAGATTATAAAGCGATTTAATAATAGTAAAAGAAGATAACTACTATATAGTAAGTAACTAGCGTCTAATTTAACTTATTAGACTACGAGACGAAAGACTAACGTCTAATAAATATATATATATAATATATAATATCTCTAGAAAGAAGAATGTTGCAAATATATAGTCTGCAGCTATATATGATCACGTGTACCCCTACTGTACTCAGGACTACTATGGAGTACTATGAGTACTATAAATTTAATTCATAGGTCTATACTTGTACTTGTATAGTATAATTCGTATTACATATAGTATATAATTATAATTCGAACTATAGTTGAATGGTAATTGATTAGTAATCAATTATATCTTTTTGATTATACTGGGCTATCGCACGGGTCGCGCGAGCTTAAGGCGGCGCTCACCCTAACATCCAAGGGGTGATTTCGGGGTACATTTTCTTACCTGATGTCCTGGCGTGTTCCGATTCCTCTGAAGCCGCCATTATCAAACTCCCCCAATTCATTGCCAATCGTTAAGGGTACACCTTTCTCTGGCGGTGGGGATATCTCCAGAACCCCCACATCAACCCATGACCTCCGTATCATAAGCGCCAGCTTCCAATCATCACCATCCCTTCCACGCCATCCCTCTCTCTCAACCACAACCCCCAAAAAGCCCTCCCCCTCGCAACAATGCCTCCTCCGCAACCTCCATCCCTCCGCCTTCTCCGCCCCTTCTCCACCACGCCTCCCACCTCAACCCTTACCACCACCACCGCCTCCGCCCCGCGCTACACCAAACGCCCACCCCCCTACCCCTACGGCCCAGCCCAACACTACAAACAATCCGACTCCGGTCTCTACGGCGGCGCAACCCTCCAATTCGGTAACAAAGTCTCTTCAAAAAACGCCATAAAAACACGCCGCACATGGCGCCCCAACATGCACCACAAACGCTTATGGAGCGACTCCCTCGGGCGCTTCGTGCAAGTGAAGGTGCAAGCGCGGGTGCTTAGGACGATGGATAAGTGCGGGGGGCTGGACGAGTATCTGTTGGGGGAGAAGCCCGGGCGGATTAAGGAGTTGGGGGTTGAGGGCTGGCGGTTGAGGTGGTTGGTTATGAGGACGGGGAAGGTGAGGAGGAGGGTTGAGAAGGAGAGGGAGGCGTTGGGGTTGGTGGGGAGGGGGAAGGGGGAGGGGGTAGTGGGAGTGAGGGAGAGTGGAGAGGAGGCGTTGGAAGATGATGTGGAGAGGGCGAGCGGGGAGGTCGTTGGGCGGATACAGGGCGCCAAAGCAGGCGCAAAGGGCCCATTAGAAGCAGGAGCAGAGGCAGGAGAGGAACCAGAGCTTGTGGAGTTGGAAAAGGCCGAGGCTGAGGCTGCGGCTGCGGCTGCGGAAATGAAGTTGAAGCAGGGAATGGAAATGGAAAAGGAAACGGAGGGTGGCATATGGGACAAGATAAAGCGTCTTTTTGCGAGACGGTGATGTATGAATACAACAGGGAGCAAGACGGGAAGCTGTTACACGTAGCAAAGACAGTAACCAGGGTTGCCGAAGAGCAGCTGTGATATCTGCACTGGGTGTGGTAGACGGGAAAGGTCTGGCTTTAGCCTCAGTCAAGTCTAGCTTGATACCTCACTCAATGGAATGTATATACAACAAAGTAAGCCATTAATTTCGCTTTCAGAACCCAGCATAGCCTTATGCGACGGCCGTAATTGCCGAGGGATCCCTATACCACCGGACACCTTTGAGCGAGATCCACCAGTAGTACATCCCAATATCGATGAATATATATCATCTTGCGTCAGTCCATGAGAAGAGTACAAGACAACCACCCAGCGACTGCAATTGGCCGCCAATATATACACACGCCTGTAACCCGCCATTCACCTTCTAAAGGCCGCAATGACATCTTCCCTCTTCCACTCGACCTCGAGACTGCTTTCGTACACATCCTTGACCACTTTATTGACTCTCTCTCCGATCTGAAGGTACCTTCCTTCGCACTCTCGAAAAACTTTGGTGACGAGTTCTCTTGACAAGCCAGCCGTGTCGTCACCGTCACCGAAGTGCTTATCCACTCTCTTCTTCAGGGTTTCGACACCTCGTCTGATTTCCTTGGCATCGTAGCTGGAGAGGATCTTTTTGAAAGTGGACCGCGAATGGGAGGCACGTGTGGCTATCGAGGTTGGGGAGCCAGGGTTATTGCGAATGAGTGACTCTGTGGATTCCAGAAAATCGAGAAGCTTGCCAAGAGGTCGCCGTATGACAGCAGCGAGATACAGCTCCATGTGCTCGTTCATCTCGGCGCGTGCGCGGAAGTTCCAGTCCTCGAGGACGGGGTTGTTTCGGACAGCTACCTCCTCGATGTAATGGTTCATGTTCTCAATGAGAAGTATATGGTAGTTGAGAGCTTCCTTGTCCTCAGGATCACCTGCAGTCGCGGCAGCTTGCGCTGCCATTGGGCTTTCCTTTGCAATGAACTTCAGGCTTTCAAACATTGCTTTGTTGATTCTATCATAGGCGTTATTGACTGTGGCGCGTACAGGAAGATGATCCAGAGAACGAGTTGGTGGAAGCATATTTTCAAGAGCGATAGAGAAGTTGGGGAATGTCTTCATGAACGCAATGACGCCCTTTCGCTTCTTGATTTTGACTTTGGTGTCTTCGATGCCACGGATTTGCTCATTGATGAAGTAGGCAAACTTACTGACCAGACGGTCGTGAATCTTGGTGACAGATTGGGTCAGGAACTCCTGATTGGTTTCTTCGATCTCGAGGAGTTGCGACTCGAGAGCAAAGAGGACACCGACGCTGTTCATGGCATCTTGTGTAATGGTCCAGTCAGCAAGGCGCTGCAGCTCAGTTGGCCAGAACGAATAGATTTCTTCCATGACCCCGGACAAAGTCTTGGCCATGTTGCGATCGGGATCGAAGGGCTTTTTGACCATCAAGTCTCCAGCTCCTCGCTGTGAGGGATCGATAGCATGTGCGTCGATAAAGTCCTGAGTATCAAGTGACGATGCATGGAAGAGATCGACGATGAAATTTTGCTCCACGAAGATGACCCTAGCCGTCTCCGTTAACGCACCGGCAAAGGCTTCGTATGCGGTGACCTTGCCGTCTCTTGGCTTGTCGCCACTTGATATTCGATCCCCTGCGCGAACGGTCTTAGATCGTTTCACTGTCAATTTGCGTCCGACCAGGCTATCGTTCTCCTTCTCTTGGGTTGTGAAAAGAATGTCTTGCTCATCTCCTGTCGGCTTTCTGGTGGCCCGTTTCCAAGCGGAGACATTTTCCACGAATTCTTCTTGGTAATGGGTCTTGATCCGGCTTTCATACATACGCAAAAGATCCTCCCACTCAGATGGCTCCATCTCCCGTGTGAATAATATTAATGGCGAATATAACCACAAGTCTTTCTTCGGCGCATTCCGCAGATGATGGTCGAGCTTGGTAGACTTTGCAGTTGCTTTGCTGCTTCGGTTGCTCTCCAACGCGTCTTTTGTTTGCTGCTCTACATCCTGGAACATCCTTGACATATGTCGCTTTAATCGCTGGATAAAGTCAACACTCTCCCGACGAAAGGTCTCCTTCTTCTCCCGAACGGCGTGCATAGAGCTGAGCTCAGTGCTCCCATGCCCAGTGCTACTCCTTCGGCCCAGGCCAGCTTGATCGACGGTCATTGACTTGCTACCGCTGTGGCGAAGCTGAGGATCAATTGTCAACATTGCGGCATAAAGTTGTGCAAGACTATACTCGATTTCTTGAACTTCGCGAGTGGTATTTAAAGAGTTGTTCTTTAGTTTGCTGAGATCCGAGGTTGATATAGATATTGTGTCCAGGAGGTTCTTTAGCTCGTTTTGGAGGAGCTTTTGGTTAGCTGTCTGAACCTGCAGACCCTGTGACTGAGCCTCAATATATGCGACATCCTCGCTCAGTGTCTGCCCCTGGTCAGTGATGCTCTGGAGAACAGCGATGGATATAACATACCCCCAGCTCGACGTTGTACAAAGTAAGCAGGTTGTCGAGCTCATCGCATTCTGCTATGACTCGGTCCATCATGTCTGCCACTGCCACAACGCGTTCGTCATTATTTTCCGCAGCACTTAGCCAGCTACCAGCCTCCACTCTGGCAATCTCCTTGCGAATACCCGTTTCAAGTTCCTCGAATGTCACCTGTCCGCTTCCGTCTTCTCCCCAACCGAAATCATTGAGTACCTCTTCGATCTCGAACGTCCGGCCTTCTAATAGACTGGGACTGACGCCCAATGCTTTGGCGTATTTGGCAGAGTGATCAGAACGATGCTTCTTACGACGATCCTCTTGAGCTTTGTCTGCGATTGGTGGCCGCGGTTCAGGTTCCGAAGTCTTCTGCAAGACAGACTCCGACGTTTTTTGTGGCGCAGGCTCTGGAGGCACTGCCATAACCTGTTTTGCGGGAGAATTGGTGATCTGGACTGTTGGAATCTCGACTTTGATATCGGGCGTCGACGGTCGGTCCTCCAGGTTCTGCGTAGGTGTTGCCGGTCTAATGTCGTCCTGGCTTAGACCCTTGAGCAGAGACGGTGCTTGAAAAACACCTGTAATCCCATCACCACTGACCGTCTGATCATTAGATACCTTTTCAGCAGCTCCACCAGCGCGGGGTTTGAAGGCATTATAGGTGGTGGCGGCTTTTCGAAATTTAGACGCAACCTCGGCGGTTGACTTTTTCTTCTTTATCATCGGGCCGAGTCCAGGCCGGTGCTCCTCTTCTGTTGGAGTTTCTGGAGGCGGTGTTGGCGGGAACTTGGTGACAGATGGCTGATGAGATGAGATTCCGTCATCATTGGCTGCTGGGTCTGGTGCTGTGAACTCTTGGTCTGTTGTTTGATTAGTCTGTGCAACATGGCTCGCTGTTGTTGGTCGCGTCTCATTTGCAAAGTGGTTATCCCTCGAATTTGATTGATCGAACGATGATGGCCCACGAGTAGCTTGGCTTACTTCTCTTCCTGGGGATGGATCGTCTCTCATATTGCCATTCCGCACGTCCTGAGATCTTTTGTGTGTCATTGCTGGGTCAGGGAAACTGAAATTCATGCCTAGTTTGGAGTTCACAGTCGTTGCTTGCTTGGCGGACATTGGTTCTTTAGCGTGTGGCGCCGACGTCGCAATGTCCTTTGCAGCATTCATTGCCGCGTCTTGTTCTATCGCTGGGCGGGAAGGGGCCGAGGATACCCCGGCTGCATATGCTCCATTTTGTCTTGCCCTCTCAGTGCTTGATCGACCACTTTCCTGTAGAGGAGCGGGTTGAATCTCACGACCACTTTGAAATGAATCCGTACTATGCCCTGCAGAAGGTGTGTGAAATTTAAGGTGAGCGGAAGTGTTATGCAGAGCTGGTGACTCTGATCGTTTGGACTTCAGCTGATGTTGTGGCAGTTGATTGGATATATCTTGTATAGAGTCCGTGGAAGGAAATGCGCCGGGCATGTGAATCCGTTCATTACTGCCTGCTGACCGCACAGACCGAGTCTGCGCAACCGCACTATGAAGCACGCGTTCTTCGGGGGGGCGCTCTTGAGATGGGCGCCCCTGGAATGGGCGTTCCTGAGATGAGCGTTCTTGAGATGGACGTGGTCTCCTTTCCCGACTAGTCTCTACTGGTGGTTCTCGCAGTACTGAACGCTCTTGGCTCGGCACTCTCGCACTTCCTCCCGGAGGTATATTCGACCGCGCTGCAGGCGGTACATGATTTTGTGGTCCCGAGGGCCCATTCAACTGTTCAAGCTCTTGCGAACTGAAGCCAATAAGCTGCGGTAGCTTTCCTCCGGTATACTTCTTATATATCTTGATGAGGGCGAAGATGAAAAAGTCCTTCTCCTTGGCCGTATTCGCTCTCCAATAATAAGGCTTCTGTACAGTGACAATGAAACCGGTTGGACCGGCCCTAGACTTATTCTGCTGCTCCTCATCAGTCTGCGGAACAGCATTGGTGAATGACTCGATAACGTCCAAGTCGTCCAAGACCCAGGTTTTTCCAATCGAGAAGGTTCGATTGGCGTTCTCCCTTGCCTTGTGCATTCGCACGCGTCCGGACCTGCGTACAGCGACAATGATCACTCGTGCTTTCTTGTTGTCTGTTGGAGAGTCAAGAGGCGGGGGAGTGGACGGGTATGCTGCGTCTTCTACAATACGAATGTGCGTTATGTATGACTCGGATGCTGGGAGATTGTCAGTCTTGAAAACACTTCTCTCACAGGTTGAACAGCTGACCCGATCCATCGGGCTCCTTCTTGCCGAAACAGCTCTCGATAATCCGTTTCTTCTCGTCCTCAAACATCTCTGCCCCACTCATCTCCGGGCCTGCGGTATTTCGAGAGTCATTCGCGGAGGCCGTACTTGTTACACTCATGTTACTGCCATTGCGATGATCTTGGACTGGTCTCGCACCAGGACCCAGCCCATTTGGAAGACCGCGCGGACGTTGCCCGGCAGTGCTGACATTCATGGAGGGCAGATACTCGCCACGCGGGGCTCATTGGGACGGCTTTGCAGATATCTCATGCCACACATAGACAGAATTCTTCAAAGGAAAAGGGTTGTGTTGAAAATAATGCGTAGCCAAAAACAAGTAAGGTAGTTAATCTAGAGGGCAAGGTTATTCCTTCTATTCCAGGCCAGGACCTAGAGCGAGACAGTCCGCCAGCCCACGCTAGCGGGACTTCCCGCGCACGATTAGACCTGCAGAATACATATTAATTTTTCAGAGCTCCGCAATCAACAATATTCACAACCCACGACTCACCCAATTACAAGATGGGACGCAAATCAAATAAGCCTCCTGTACAGATCAAGCCAGAGTTTGAGCTACCCCCACCAGGCTCAGAACCTCCTCGGAAAAAGAAGAAGAAAAATGCACCAGACAGACCACAACCTGAATGGATGTTCCCTCCAGATGAAGAGAATCCTGTCTTGAATCCGAAGCCAAAGGCAGAGGCTCAGAGGCTCAAGGAGGAGAAGGATAGAGAGCAGGCTGTCAAATTCCTGCAATACAAATCAGTAACCGCACCAATGAAGGCTCCACCTCCAGATCTGTTGCTCACCCTCGTTGGTGCATTTCTAACTTCTTACGGCTTCGATTCCGCCTCGCGCATCTACACCACTCAATTACAATCGAGAAAAAAGCTAGATGCATGGAAGACTGAAATAGGGGCCAAGCTGCCGAAAGGCTTCCCAGACCTGGTCAAAATCTTCAAAGAATGGTACAAAATTTATCAGGAAAAATTGCTGGTAGAAGAGACCAGTAGCAGCGATAGTGATGATAGCGACGACACAAAGGCAGTCAAGAAGTCCAAGAAAGCAACGAAGGCGAAACTGAAAGCAGAAGCCAAGGCCAGTGAAGCTGCAGCTGCCGAAGTCATTGCGAAGGACATTACGAGTAGCAGTGGTAGTGAGAGCAGTGACGAGAAGATTGACTCGGATGTTGAGATGAGGGATGGAACTCCAGCACAGAAGCCCAGCAAGAAATCGAGCAGACCATTGAAAAAAAGCTTATCATCGAAGTCCTTGTCAAGCTCAAGCTCGGACAGCGATGCCGACGACGAGAAAGACGGTGCTCGAGCACAGCTACCTAAATCTGAAGCTTTCCAGAGGCCGACAGTAAACGGTCTAGTAAACCGCCTCAAGCGAAAAGCAAGCCCCAGTAGCTCTTCGGGCTCCGGCTCAGGATCAGCCTCCGATGCCTCACCTTCTACAGGTGTCAATGCAGTACCAATGAAGAAAGAGGCATCTAGCCCTATTGCCGATGCCATCCCCCAACCTCAAAATGACGTCTCACTTCCCAAGCCATCTGTCAGTTCCTCGTCTTCAGATACCTCGTCATCAGACAGCGAGTCCACTACCGAACCTTCCAAACCAGCTACGGCTACAACAGCGGCTGCTATAGCGCAGTCGAAGTCTCTCTCACACAGCTCGTCATCGGGCAGCGAATCTGATGATGAAGCTCCCGAACCCACACTGACCACGAAATCTACCACAAAAGCAAAAGCATCCTCATCCTCATCATCTGCATCAGAATCAACCTCATCGGACAGTGAATCCTCAGAAATGGACTTCTCCAAACCTCCAAAACCAACAGTCACCAAAACAACCAAAGTCGTAACCACCAAGCCTACCCAGATCTCCAGCGACTCCAGCGTAACACTCCAGGCAACTTCCGCGCAAAAACCCTCCGCAGCCAACACCAGCCTCTCCTCCATTTCATCCGACTCCTCGACTTCGGCCGACCAACAAGCCACCACCACCGTCACCACTACGACCACCAGCACAACAAAACGCAAGCGCTCGTCCTCTCCCACGCCCACAGCTTCCAGGTCCAAGTTCACAAAAAAGCAGAACACGCCCTTCCAGCGCGTCCCCCAAGACACCCCTGTAGACCCCAAGATGGCGTCGAATGCGTACCGCTCTTACGATTACGCGGACAGGGCTCATCAGGATCTGAGCGTGACGAAGGGAAAGGGGTTTACGAAGGAAAAGAATAAGAAGAAGAGAGGAAGTTATAAGGGCGGAGCGATTGACGTTAGTGGGGGGAAAGGGGTCAAGTTTGAGGATTGAGGTGGAGAAAAGGAGGAAAATGTGGATGATGGAAATGTTAGGGCGCAGTGCCATCCATTTTTGACAATGGCATGATAGATTACAGCCGGTCGATGCGTTGCTCAACATAGCTACCATGACATTACACACCGCAGCCAACAGCAAAGGCTAGATGGCACATTCAGATCAAAATAGAATTCATGTCAGTATCCACATAAGGCTCACAGATAGCTACATACTCGCGCAACTGATGACAAGAAAAAAGTCGTTTTGAACATCTGGGTATACGCACTCTTCCTCCTCTTAGATCCGAACAGCATTTCTCCCAACAACTCACCGCCCACTTCTCTGCCTCTGAATCTCATCCCTAAACGCATTGCCCCCACCACCCGCACTCGTCGGACTACTGACCGGACTCCCCCAGTCCCAATTATCCTCTGGCGTCTCCCCCGTAAGTCCTCGATTCCTATCCCTCAATTCCACGCCCGTAGTCGGTTCATCATGGAAGCTCGCGTCCCTTCTGTGTCCCCTGCCCGTACCGCTACCGACTCTTTGACGGAGCGATTTCCCCGCCCCATAACCCTTGCCTCTCCGCTTGCGGAAGCAAATAAATAGCGCCACCGCAATGGCAGCGATAATGAGGAAGACAAGGCCGACGGGCAGGCCGACTTTTTCGCCGAGCTTTTTGCTGCTTGAGGGAGCGGACGACGGCGCGGAGTGTGAGGAGTCGGAACTGGAGGTGGAGAGTAGGGTGAAGGTGGGACCGGCAAAGGGTCTGGGATCTTTGCCTTTCTGGTTCGCTATGAGGGCGAGGGTAAGATTGGCTGTTGATTGGCCTTTGAGCCAAGCGGAGGACATGTTGAGGAAGACTGAGCCTTGAAAGTTTGTGGCGTTGAGAGATGTGAGTATGTCTGCAGTACCTGGAGAGTTGAAGCCCGTGTTCTCGGCGTTGTACACTTGGACTGTGTTGTTGGTGCCGTCTTCGAAGAGGGAGGGATCCCAAGTGACTGCGAGGTATTAGCAGATGCTCTTGATAGAACCTCGGGAGTGAAAATTACCTTGATATTGGATGTTTGGGTATACTTCTTGTCCTTCGTACGGCTTGCAAAACGGGTTGTCAATGTATGTGGCACCTTCTGGGTCCGTTGTGTGTGTTATATGGCACATGTGCGGATCATTCGTGTTGTTGAGAGGAGTTGACGCGGTGGTGGCTACCGGAGCAGCAGAAGAGACAGACGAGGCCCTCATGGTCCCATTGGAAGCTGCGGTTGCATTTGTACTTGGCCCTGTCACAGCTGTCGGCGCCGGCGCAGTAGGTGCGTCACTTGTTGCCGGGCCAGAAGTGTCCGACTTGTCCGGGTGCTCCGCTGAAAGGTCATCTGAGAAGTGATCCGTTAGCATCCAGCATGTGGATCGAAGAACGATGGTCTAGTAGATGGATACACACCAGCCTGTCGTCGACCGAGCAAACCTGCAGACGCAAATCCTTGGAACGACAAAGCCATATATACACAAAAGAGCAACAAGATCCAATTCCCCCGTCCGACCCAACTCCTTTTGTCTAGCATGATTTGTACAAGCCGCAGCGAACGCTGGGGGGGACGGTATCGCTAGGAAGCTCAGTAGTCCGAGGAAGCTCAGGCTATGAAGCTAAGTAGCGTGGTAAAAATGATGCTATAGCTTGAGTAGTTTGAAGAAGCTCAGGCACTCTGTCTCTGATTGCGGAGAAGAGTATAATACAGAACACTCGACGGGGTAGAGGTCCTGCTCTTAAGGGAAGCTGAAAGTAGCCATTGAGCTTCGAGTATGCCAAGAAATCGTACTAGAAAGGTGGAAAGGTCATTAGAATCGAATCGGTCGAGGCCGTTTTACGTATCTTCGACCTTCAATTTCGAACTTTAATCTATCTAATTTCCTCGCTACTTTTAATATTTCTTTCGTATTATATTAGAATTCTAATATCGAGACGAAGCTAAGATTTATTTAAGATCTCTTTAATAAGATATAAAAAATCTTCTTCGCTTATAATAAATAAAAAAATAATAAACACGTTTTAATTTAGATTAATTAAGTTAATTTATATTTAAGTCTTTCTCGATTAAAAATCCTCTTATTCTCTTTAATATATATTAAGATAATTATAAATGAGGTGTGATATATATTAAGTTCCGACCCGTACTATTGAACATAGTCGTTTTCAACTTTTTTTAAAAAATTATATCTTTTTAATCTATTTATAGAATTTTATAATTATATAAGCGTTCGCTTAAGCTTTTTACGTATTTTTAGAATATAAAAAAAATATTACGTAATATATTTATTAAAAACCCAATGGGAGTATGGATATTCTATATCTTTCGATATGATATTCGAAAAACTAGTCCCATACCATTAAATATACCACACCTTTCCGACCCGTATATATTAATCTAGAATTTTCTTATTTTATTCGCTACCTAATATAGGAAATAATCTACATTATGAGATATTCCTATATATATTAGAATTTTCTTAGATTATTTTATAATACTAGTAATTTCTTATTTTATATCTTCATAAGTGATCTAATATAATCCCCTTATAATACCCTTCTATAATATAATATAATACGATATGATATGGAATATCTCATTAAAAATACTAGATCTTTCCGGCCCGTAGTCGTAGCGATAAAGCAATAGCGTTACTATCTAAAAGATAATATCTACTATATTAAGATCTAATTAAAATATAATAATTTTAAGAAATTTAACTTTAAGTAGACTCGTTGAGTGCTAAAGTTAGTTATTTATAACTTTAAGATTTTTCATCGAATAGAAAAATTAAATTCTATAGATACGTCGTCGCGGCGATTAGACTATAAAGATTTATCGTTATTAAATATTAAATTATTATTTATATTTTAAAATAAACTTATTCTTTGAATTAGCGACTAGTTATTATAAAGAGATAAGAAAGTAGTAATAGTAATAGCGTCTACGCTACGAATTGTAGATATCTAGATTATTATTTTAAGAAGAGAGATTAAGACTATATTTAAAACTACGTATAACGATTTGTAAAGATTAATAAAAACGCTGATTTAAGAGCTATAATTTTATAATAATTAAGTGAGCTCTTTTCGAATTAATGCGAATACGTCTACGAAGCGATATTATACGCGTAATTAGATATAAATCTTAGACTTCGAGAAGCTATTGCTAAATAATAATTATCTCTATGTATCTAAAGATAGTATTTTAGGGAAAGAATTTATTAATAAGTGTTATAATAACTCTTTAGCGAGATACTTTAACGCTACGAAGACGTATAAGCTTTTTACTCGAAAATATCACTAAAATAAAAGTCTTAAGAAAGTTATTAACTATATTAAGACTTACGATATATATTAACGTATTAAGACGTCGCGCTATCGATTTTATGACAAGTTAATCTCGCTTCTTATTATTATTAAATTATAAAAGAAAATTTTTATAAATTTTATCACGAGCTTATTTTTAAGTAAGCTAAGAGCGTTATCTATAACGCTATTCTAGTTATAGTGAATCGATTTATAAAAATAATTAAATATTTATCGATAACTATTAAAATCGACGTCGCTAAGCTAGCGAAAGTGTTTTATATTGAAATTATTTATCGCTATAAAATATCTAATAATATTATTAGCGATAGAGACTCGATATTTATTAGCGAGTTCTAATTAGCGATCTGTTATTATTTAAAGATAAAGCGTCGTTTAAGTATCGTCTTTTATTCTTAGACTAATAACTAAATCGAGCGTTAAAATTAAGTGCTAAAATATTACTTACGCGTATTTGCTAATAAGAAGCAAATTAATTGAGCTAAACTACTATCTATAATAGAGTTTACATATATAAATAGTTGATATATCTTTATTGAAACGATATTATTCTTCTTAATATATAAATATTATTCGAAAGTACGCTAAGAGATCGAGAACGACTTTGTCGAGGAGAGAATACTCGCTATAAATAAAAAGATAAAAAGATTATAGACACTAAGAGATAAGATAGTAGAGCGACTACGTAGCGCTATTGTAGCTTAAGTTAAGTAATATAATAAATCGCATTAATCTCAGAGCTATAAAGTGAATAATTTAATAATGCTAGTAATTAAGAATCTAAAATAAAGGCGTCTAAGTAAGAAGTTAATTTATAAATATGAGGTCTTTTCGAATCGTGGATAAAATAGAGTCGTAAGCGTATCGCTTATTATTATCTTTCACGTATCGAATTTATAATATCTTTTATATATCGTTAATTGAATTGTATTATATATACGATTGCGACGAAGTAGCGAAATTCTTTATATAAGTCTTTGAGCTTATCGATAATAATAAGATATAAGAGATAAAAAAGATTATTAATAAGATTAAAAAGCGGAAAGGCGTTTAATATAAGATTAAGTAAATTAATTAAGACGAAGAGTATAATTAATAATTACTAGGCGAAGAACTTAAGCGTATTAATAAATTAATTTAGGTCTATAACACGTAGAATATTAATAAGCGAAAGCATTAAGTATTAGATAAGAAAGCTATTTAATTAGACTAGTAATCGTCGCTAAATAAGCGAAGACGTCGAAAACGAAAGTAAATATAATAACTATTTTAATGTATTGAATAATTATAGACGCGCTCTTTATATTTACTAGTATAATTATTTAATTAAAGATAAGAATCATGATTAAAATTTATTGTTTAGCTATCTATTTAAGTAATGCTATATTAAGAATATATCGTATTAAATTAGAGTGTATATTATTATAGATATAGTTTATTAGAGAAACGCTTAATGCGTATTATAAAAGAGTGCGATTAAGTTTACTTAGTTCGCTATACGTTAAATTAAAAAGAAATAAATAGTCTCTATCGTAGCGATAGAGATAAATTAAAAAAAGTATCTTAAGCAAGATTTTTATTTAAGGGGAAAAAATCCTCGAAAAGATTCTTATTCGAGAAGCTCGTTTATTTAATATCACTCTTATTTACGAGTCGGAAAGATATGATATCTATTAAACATAGTCGTTTTCAACTTTTTTTCAACTTTTTTTAAAAAATTATATCTTTTTAATCTTTTTATAGAATTTTATAATTACATAAGCGCTCGCTTAAGCTTTTTACGTATTTTTAGAATATAAAAAAATATTACGTAATATATTTATTAAAAACTCAATGGGAGTATGGATATCCCATATCTTTCGATATGATATTCGAAAAACTAGTCCCATACTATCAAATATACCACACCTTTCCAACCCGTAACTATATATTTAGAGCGTTAAGAGATAGAAAAATAAGTATCTTATATTTATCGCTCGCTACGAACTAATATTTCTAGCGCTTAAGAATATATAATAAGTATCGATCGATCATCTAAATTTTAGCGTATTAGCTTTTAAGATTCTTCTTTCTTAATTCGCTATTATTTTATTATAACTCTTTTATCTTCGACTTTCTATAATCTCTCTAATAAGTTCTATCACGATTAAATAAATTATAAATATATCGATATAATCTTTAAACACACGTTAACCTAATGCGAACTCGTCGAATATAAACTTATAGAATTTATTTCTAACGCTCTATAGCGTCGCGAGATCGCATATAATATAAATAATCTTTAAGTTTAACTTACTTAAAGTTAGAAGACTTTGCGATAATCTAAGCTTAAAGAATAGAAAGAACGTTACTCACTAATCGACGTTAAGATACGATATTGTTATCTTTATTTCAAGCTTAATTAGATCTAATATACTTGAAAAGATCTTATAATAAAGCTATAAATTAATTTAACTTAAAATATTAAAATATAAATACTTATCGACGTTTAAAAGATTAGTAAAGTTAATTTAGAGCGATAGATATTAGAGAGTTAACGAATAATTACACGTTTAATCGAGATTATTTAAGGTCTACGAAATTATCTCGACGATTATAAGCTTTCTTAAGAAGAATAAGTGATCGATATCGTTAATATTCTTCTTAAGAACGAGTTATTAAAGAGTTAAGTTTAAGATTTAAAGTACTTTCTTATAAATTTATAGATTATTACGAAGATCGTAATACGAAGACTCGTTTTATAACTAACCTACTTTTAAGATATAATACGCTTTAAGAATTAAAGAATCGTAGAGCTTAAGCGAGCTTTTACTTAAATAAAATAAAACGCGAGAAGATCGAGTTAATTATCGTAGAGAATAGCGACTAGAATATAAGCTAATAGATAATTACGTGCGTTATAATTCTTTCTATGCGTGTATCTAATATCACTCTATCGTTTGCACTTCTATTATTTATACTACTCTAGAGATTAAGTCTAGCTTTAATATATCGAGAGCTTGAATTATAATATATTTAATTTTATTATTAATTAAGTTAATAGTAATAACGACTTTCGAGAAAGTACAATAAATAAAATTATTTCTTATAGAATATTAGTGAACTCTTATAGCTTTATTAGATTTAGCGTAAGATGCGAGTATAAGACGAGAACGCATATAAGAGATATTTTGAAATCGAAGAAATATAAAAGCCGGCTTTTTTCCTCGATAACTTTATGTGAATAGTATTAAGATAGAGGTTCTTAGATCTCTTAGATCTCTTTCTAGCGACTATATCGCAGATATATGCATACTAGCTGGCGTATATATACATGACTTTAAGAACGCTAAGATAGAATAACTTATTTAACTTCAAGAATCTTAACAAAGAGGCTCCGCGTGCCCTGAATCTTATTCTAGCAATATTAGCTAGCTTAGTAATACGATGCGATTATAGACAAGTTTACGGAGTGATTTGAGGTAATATCGGATAACGAGCCTGATAGGTAGGGATAGATCGCTTGCTAGGATCACTAATAGTGTCCCTAAGCTTATCCGATATTCTATCCCGCGCAATTCCAGCAAGATATGCTATAAGCTTTACGTCGTCCGTTATGCTCCACCGCGTTCTTGCCTTCAAGTCAGTTCAAAGATATAAAAGAAGAAGCAGGTAACAGTACGCTTTGAATTTACTCTCTCTCACAACACCTTTACGTCACTTAATATTATAGAATCGTGCTCGGCAGGCCGTCCATGTTCGTCTCGAAAGTCCATCACTTATTCTCTATCAATCCCCTTTCTATAGAGAGTCTTCGTCTCCATATCGAGCTACAAGCTAAAGCAGCATCTCGCCTTCCTCATCGAACCATTTCAAGAGAGTGGGGCGTTGAATCTTGCTTAATCTAGCTTTCTCACGACTTAAAATTAAACGACGATTTCTGTAGAATCTATAGCTTCTTCCTGGAAGGTCCGACACAAGAATAAATTTTACCGCTCGCCAGGACTTATTATACTCTTAATTAATAGCTCGGGGATCGATATGGCGCGTAATCTCCCAAAGACGAGTATCTTCCCTTGATATCCACGAGGCTCTCTTTACTAGAATTAGTCTTTTTTTTAAGCTTATTTATAAAGAAGTATCGATATTAAGACGAGATTAAACTTTAGGTGAGCTTATATCTTCAACGTTTTTAGATGTAGAGATAATTTTCTATAACGAATAAGAAGTCTCTACTTCGAGGGTAGATCTCTATAAAATAAATTACGATTAGCTTAACTTGAGATAAATAAAATAAAACGCACGAGTAATCTATTTAAGAGTCACGATAGGATATACTTATTCTTTTAGCGTGTATTAAGAATTTCGAGTTTAGTAGAGATATCTCGCTCTATGCTATTTAGCTCTAACGTTAACAATCTTCTAAGCTACTTTGCGAAAGAGCGTTCGAGTATACTTAAATAAAATTAATTATTGTATTGCCTAAGACTTTATTATAATATTTAATAACTCTATTCTTATATTCGTTACGAACGTTAAGACTATAATACTCGAAGTACGGCGTATTCAAACATAACTTCAGTCGAGTATTCTTTAAGAATTAACGGAAATTTGAAAGCGAATATTAAATAATATACTTTATTTCTGCTTCTGCGTTTTCCTATCAGCGAGAATATAATTATTATCGCGACTATTCGAATTTACTCGAAGCGTACTTTATAGAGAAGAACTTTTCAAGAAGTATTATAAACGCTACTACTCTTTTATTGGGGGCGGCTATAAGTAGATAACTTTATTCGTGTATAAGAAGAGTATTGTAATTCTCTTATCGAATCTATTGAGTGGTTTAAGTGTTAGATTTATTGAGTAGTTCTATAGACTTAAATTAACAAGTCACATCTAAATTACTCAAAGAGATTCAAAACGATCTACAATTAATTCGTAAAAGTGAATAATACAATAATGTGTTATAAACAATCGTAGAATTAAAATATAGATAGCTCAATAAACGATGAATCAACACACTAAATAATAGGGGATTCTCCAGACTCGGAGCACGACCCCGATCACTCTTTCCATGGTCCTCTCTAGATTTCTTTAACAAGTGCGTCACATTGTTTTATTTATTAACTTGTTTCAGCTCTCGAGACTCGGTCTTACTTTTTATAAGACAAGGATCAAGCGAACTCAAACCCGTAATTACCATATCAGTGCAATAAGCTCACACATTATCAACATAGTAGATAATATAATCTTCGACTACCCGAATCTTATTAAAGTAGATTCTCGAGAAACGAAGAGAGCTCGCCGAGGTAATTATCACTTTCTCTAGCGCTTATAACGTTAATTCTATGCATAATTAAGTTGAGAAGATTCGAACTATAAACGATTATTTAATTATACGTATATATTTTTCATTAAAAGAAAAAGGAAAACAAGATCTATCACGCTATTTCAAGATTAAGAATAAAAGTATTTTCCTAACTAAATAGCGAGCGATAATTCTAATAGCTAAAGTAATAGTAATAACATGAGAATAATTTACGTTAGACTTCTCCAAGAGGTCGCGAATTAGTTATATGCGAAATGAAAATATAAAATAGTTAAGAATACGATGATAATCTTTACGTTTATAAAATTAATTTACGAGTAGCCGAAATTTCTAGTCGGGATTTTCAGAGAATAAATCCACGTCAATACTATGTAAATAATACTACGGGCCATAATACAGGGATTCGATTTGTATTCGGCTCCGAGCTCTGCGTTAGCCTAGGGATATCGTTCGCGGACGGCTCAAATAGGTCTGCAGTAAACTCGGAGATCGGCGTACGGGAATCTCGAGCTGTGGCATACATAATCCCAAACCTATATATACTATTTTAATTTCCTACAAGGGCGATCGAGGACTCTAGAGAATCGTCTATTCGTAAGCCACGAATCTATATTATACTATCTAGACTACCTGTATAATCTATAATAATAATAAGTATCTATTTATATAGTCTTACGTACTCGGAAACTTAATAACGTATTTAGATTTCTTAAAATTCGTCCCGCGATTTTAATTTCCGAATATCTTAATATAATAATAGCACGTCTTTTATTCCGTACCTTTTAACTAAACTCGATTTCCCTTATTCTATTAGACTCGTTTAATTCTACTATAGTATTTTAAAACTCACCACATCTTTTAGATTCAATATAATCGTCGAAATCGGAAAATATTAATATTTTAATTCGATTATCTCGATATCTAAGAATCTTTTCCCGCTCAAGATAGAATCTCTTCGTCGTTAATAATAGCTCTTACATTACTCTCTTTCTCGAGCTAGACATCTTCTATTAACGTTTAAACTCCTCTAAATTATTATTTCGCAGATAGTATACCTAATTCTTTTAATCTCTCGATAAAGATAGTAAACGTATTAACTTTAATAGAGACTTATATGACTACTTCGAGTTAATATTATTACTTCTCTCGAGAACATAGCAAGAAATATCCACGTAATCTTAACTCAACCCGTTCGCAACAAGCTTCCCGAAACAACAGCTTCTATACTCTAAACACTATATATAGTAAATTATACTACTTCAATCGTATAACCAAGCTATTCTTAGTATTCGATAATCAGACTCAGCTATCGTTCGCGAACTTATTACCTTTATATTCATCTAGATTAATAGTATCATAAAAGTCTTTCGATATAAAGGTCTTCGAGATACCTACGTCTGGTAATAAAGTAAACACTTAATCTCTAATAATGATTTGGTAAACAAAGCAAGGTCTAACTCAGGTGCCTCTTATCGTAGCAACTGCGTCGAAAGAAGATACCTAGAAACGAAGACGAATAACTAAGGCCTCGAGTAAATATCGCCAGCGCAATCGGCAGCGTAATTGGGAAAGTCAATATAAGATTTCCGAGTTGAAGGTAGAAAGAGATCACTATTAACGGGAGAACGAATAGTTGAAGGTAGAAAGAGATCGCTATCGGCGGGAGAACGAATAGTTGGAGATAGAAAGAGATCACTATCGGCTGGAGAGTGAATAGTTGAAGGTAGAAAGAGATCTCTATCGGCGGGAGATCGAAAATTTAAGGTGAAGCTAAGAGGATTTAATACGCGTGCCTATATCTCACTTTAAGATTTCTAATAAACTAGTTATTTATATCTCTTTGTATTTAATAAGAAACTAGAAACGAATTAGATATAAACACTCAACGCTAGACTAATTTATGAATCGTGTTTCTCTAGTACTACACAAGACCTTCTGCACGATAAACGAAAGAATAATCTACGTCCTTCGAATATGTATTAGGGAATATATCGTATACTATTAGAGATAAAATACAATTTTTTTAATAGAAGTCGAGGTTAATGAAATGTATTTAGATGTAAATAATATCATGAATCAAAGGGTTAGGAACGATTATTGTATTGAAATAAAGCAATTGTTAGCTCGAATAGCTCTAGTTTTGCGAAGCTTTTGGGACAACATTCACGTCGTCGGCTGCACTTGATAATAACTCAAAAATAAAGAGGACATGAGCATATAGACACGCAGAGCATTGACATGGCAGTGAAGAAAGATCACGGAATGTTTCTCGTGCTCTGACTATGTTGGAGATTGCGAGCAGTGTTGAGAATATACATGAAGTTGACACTACTACTAATAGCGAGCTTTGAACTCAAGAGGTTTTGCAATCTAGATTTAGTATAAGTGCTTAAGTACTTAAACTACCCTCATATGAATCTAATGTACTCGGTATAAGAGTGAAGAGTCGCATATATAGATTAGATCTACGAATTGTTCTACCCATCGGATACGAAAGCAGAGCTGCTCTAATTAGTATAGTTACGGGTCGGAAAGGTGTGGTATCTGTTGAACATAGTCGTTTTTAACTTTTTTTTAACTTTTTTTAAAAAATTATA
>JANQBS010000332.1:0-38951 GCA_033085395.1 Xanthoparmelia taractica | reverse complement strand
TTTTTTAAAAAAAGTTGAAAAAAAGTTGAAAACGACTATGTTCAACAGATACCACACCTTTCCGACCCGTAATTAAGGTAATAGAAAAAATTGAATTTATAGCCTAGTGTAATAACTAGAACGATCTTTTAATTATACTATACGGCCTCGAATAATAAGAACGTTCTATCCCAGTAGATCTATCAAAAGAATTCAAAAAAGGCAGTATTTTGATAGGCTAGCCCTAGCCCTAATTGTGCATATCCTAGGATTAACGAGTAATAGAATTATTTTAATCCTATTTTTCAGTCATTTGAATAATAGTAGTAATATTAGTCGTATCGCCAGCAGCATTTATTTCGACCTTCTAACTCCTTTAATTAAAATACTTACCGCCCTCAGCAATACGACTATTAATTAAATCCTCGCTACGATCTACGGCCATAGCAAAACACCAATTAAAGATCTTTCGTGTAAGCTGAAGGATAGCAAAACACGTTAGATTTAACGAATCGATTATTATAAACGAGTTAATTCGATTAAATAGATCGAAGATTCGAAAGCCAAAATAATGCCGAAAATCGATAATTTTAATAGAATTTTAGATTTAAGGCTACTACTTATTAAGTAGAAGCGATCACTAAAAATAAGTAAGAGTCTAATTAAGCGAAAGAAAATAGGCTTTAATAGAATATTAAAATTAATAACTATTAAGAGTAGCAATTAGATCATAATTTTGATAAGTTGAATAATCAATATCATAATAATTCTTTTGCTGAATTTATAGGCATTCAAACGTACTATAGAAATTATAATTTGACTTTCTCTTATAAGTCGAAATTATATAAGCATTTATAAGCCGAATATTATTCTAAATTACTATATTCTACGTTTAAACTATTAATAAATATATAAATAAATATTAATACTTTTGCTATGAAAATTATTTAATTAGACTCCAAGGATAGAGCTAAAGTAAATACTGGATTTAGCTTTCGTGGCTTGGATTACGCTTATATTTCTCTACAATTTATATTAAATATAGCTAAGAATAAAAAAGAATATATTAATTTAGAGATTAATGTGATATTGGCCGATAGATAATAACTTTTATCTCTTCTATCTAATGTGAATATTAAGAAAAAATTATCTTATCTACGTGTTAAAGGGCTTAATTCTATAATATATAATATCGATAAATATATACTTATCTTAATGTATCTCTTAGGTCTTAAAAGAAATAATAATAAGATCCTTACTTATATTATAAGAGATATTTATTTAATTAATAATTTAAAGGCAAATCTATTAATAAAGAATAATATTATAAGATCGAAGAAGATTATGCTTAATGTAAGTAAAAACGAAGTACGTATTAATAGTTATAATATTATTAATAAATTTATAATTTATAATATCGATTAATATATAAAACGATTAATTCGAGTATAAAAGGCACTTACTATTGCATCGAGATCTCAGCAAATTCTATCTATTATTACGCCTAAGAATCTATCTAATAGAGACTTCATTTTCGAATCTATAAAGTAATATAATTTAATTATATATGCTTAAATAATTAATATTAATATTATTAATATAATAGTCAAAAACGAGATTAATTATGCTATGCAAATTCCTAAGAAATTATATTTAAGAATACTGCAAGAAGTCGACTACGAAAACGTCTTCTTTATTAATGCAGAATTATCGAATTAAGTGAAGAAAATAGTTTTGCGATTATTACGTTAATAAGTCTAACGAATAGCTTTGCCTCTCTAATTAATTATGCTAAAAGTAAAATTATCGTTAATTCTAAGAGCATAGAATTAAAGCTTTTTAACGATATAATAATTTATAAGAATAAGCTGAAAAAGTAGTAATTGATTAACTTAGTTAATAAGTTTTCGTCTCTGTGAAAGAATAAAGATTTTATTAAAGTATCGTAAAATAAATAAATAAAGCTTTCTCTTCGAGATAATTAATAGTTAAAACTATCTAACAAAAGAGCGAAAGTCTATTTCCTTAATTTAATAGATAAGATAGTAATTAATAAAATCTTTAATGCTTTTCAGCAGTAAGATCGTCTGAAATATATTAAGTAGCCAACTTCGTTTAGCTATTCTATCTTCGTTATTTAAAAAACTTTATTAAATAATAAAAGAAAGAATAGAGTAGTAATTACTATTCGTGAACTAAATAATCTTATTATATTAGATATCTATCTCGTGTCTCTTTAATTAAATATTATTTCGAAACTACTTAATTGCACTCATCTAACTATGCTAAATGTAGTTTCTTTCTTCTATTAATAACTTATATATCTCGGTTTTCGATATATATTTATAATAGTTACGCACTGAGAATAGAAATTATTTAATATTTTAATTATAAAATATATAAACTTAATTATTTACGTATAGAGAAGAATTAATTATATTCTAAGAGCTCTTAAAGACTTCGTATAGATCTATATTAATAATATTATTATTGAATCTAATAGCTTCTCTAAGCACCTCTATTACTTAAGAAGACTTTTTTAACTTTTAATTAAGTATAATATTTTAATTATCTCTAAGAAGACCTTTCTAAGATATTTAAATATTAATCTATTTAATCGATATATTAACTCTTTAAGAATAACTATTATAGATAATAAACTTAAAGTAATTATTAAGCTAAATTAATTTGTAATTCTTAGAGATTTAGAGTATTATCTTAATCTAATAGACTATCTCCGTAGCTCGATTTATTATTATGCATAGCTTATAGCATCTTTATAGAATCTTAAAACAAGGCTTTTAAAAGAAGCTTCGTTAAAAGATAATCTTCGTTATATATATTCTTCTCGCTTTAAATTATCTTTATTAAATAAGATAAAGAAGACTAATTTTAATAGTCTATAAAAAGCGTTATCTTAATCTTCTATACGTATTTATTACGATCTTAATAGATTAATTTAAATAAATTTAAATACTTTAAAAGAATTCTATTTTAAAGCATAGATTTTTTATATTAAGGATAAAGAATTTAATTTAAACTCAAGCTCAAATTCAAGCTCAAAATAATCTCTCCGCACTGTAATTTAAATAATTATATTTCTATCTCGAGAATTAACTTAGACTGAGAAGAATTACTGGTCAATAGAGCTAGAAGTAGCAGACTTCGTCTGAATGCTTAAGAAAATAAGATATCTAATAGACTCTTCGAAGTATACTACTATTATTCAAATAGATTATTCTATTATTCTAAATATCATGAAATAATTATTAATTACTTTAACGAATTCTATTATAAGAATAAACTTTTATCTTATTAGAGCTTTTTAATTTCTTAAATAATTTTATCTTAATATTCGATATAAGTCTAAAAAAGAATCTATCGTCTTAGATATACTTTTAAGACTTACGAGTACTAATAGTGTCATGGAAAATGATCTTGGGATTGATGGTTGAAAAGTCTGTGGAATTCTAAGGGCCGTAGGGCGGAGATCATGCTGAGAAACTAATACAAATTTGGCCTAGCCTCCCCGATCTTCCCGGAATATTCTTTCTCGGAATGCCTTTGGTATTGGCATACAGGAAAACCGTGACAATATCCCACAATAATAAGAAAAAATAAGCGATCTCGCTTGCTTAGATATGCACTAAAATTAATCTTGATTGCCAGCGTGGGTATTAGCGATAAACTATTAGAAAACTGATGGTAGTAAGGTTATATTGGCGGTAGAAAGCTCGAATAGTGGGACTATGGGTTAGTGTGTCTCATGATCCAGCCCCTATTCCAGATACATGCGTATATGCGGGGAACACTTGTCCTCGAGAGCACTATATGTATAGGTCTCACATTATTAGTTAACTCTTTATTCGAATTCTTCTCACTTAGAGCAATCGTATTCTTTTATAATCTTCATTTAACTAATTCTAAATTATTAAATATCTACACACTAGATTAGCATATATTCTTCTTATTTTATTCACACCTACACTTATTTCAATCTTCTTAATTATCTTATTTTTCTTATATTATAATTATCGCTATTAAACGCTTTAAGATATTTAAGAAGATTTTTAAGAAGATCTTCAATAGATCTAAGGCACTCGTAAAGGTTATTATATCTTCTTTCCCCTCTAACTTCGCTCGATCTCGTAGAAATAAGCCTGTGATATCGAAGATATTCTTCTTAGAAACTCTTAGCTTAAGCGTGATTAAGAAGATCGATATTAAGATTCTTAATTATCGCGATTAAGTCTTAGAACTAAAAGAACGCCTCGTTAAGTACGAATATAATCGTTATAAGTAGTATCGGATATATAAGTCACGCTCTCGCCGCCGTTATCGTTATTGTTAATATTATTCGTTCGAGTTTAATAGTAATTTAGAGAAGAATAATAATTCTAGAGTCTCTTTTATATATACTAAAGATACGCGTTCCTTTCTTAATCTTTATAAACGCTATTACGTTATCGATATTAAGTATTTTAAGTAAATCTTCTTTAAGATATTTAAATCCGAAAACCTTATTAAGCTGGGTCGAAAATACGTTAATCGCGTCGATACGAACGGTGCTTAGAAAGCTAATGAGATAATACTTCTACTATAGTATTTCGAGGTGTATAATTAGATTATATGTTACTATATATATCTTATAGTAATTATTCGCCTATAGAAGATATTATTAGATTATCGTTTTCGCCTAAGTTATTAGCCTTATATAAATTTGACTTTATTCGAGAATATTACTATGCGTTTATAAACGCACGTATCTTGAATAATTAGAACGATTTCATAGCCTGAATTATCGAGGATAAACGTTATAGCGATCTTCTACTGCGTAAAATAATCACCCTCACCGATATTAAGTAGAACTTAGGTTCTACTTTTAAATTCTTCGCTATATATCGAAATTTCAATAAGAAACGATACTCACGCGAGCACTATTAGTATATTTATATCTATCTTAATTGTTAGCTAAATTACTTAGTAAATATATGTTATAAGATTAAAACCGGGGCCTTAAGCATTAATCTTATCTCGCTTAATAATCGAATTTTAAAATCTAAATAATTCTTAACGTATTCGCAGATATTTATATTATTACTATATATAGTAGAAGGATTCTCGTACGCGCTATACGATTTATTAGATCTAGATCTAATTAGTTAAGATTCGCTGCGAGTAAAAGATTGAAATCGTTAATTAAAGAATTATCTAGATCTTATATTCGTAAAGATTTTTTCGATTATTCTTCGAAAGGAAGCAAAAATCGGATATCGAGACTAAGTTCTAAGTTATCGCAATTATAATTATTAATTAGCTCTTATAGCATCTAATATACTAACGGCGAACCTTTAAAAATAGCTCTAGCATAATCGTCTAGTCGAGGTTAATCTTTAGATAAAGTAATAATATATCTATTCGTCGCTAAGGCTGATCTCGAAGCACGATAGTAATTAAAGGCGTATTTATGACCTCTTATTCTTATACGAGACCTTAGTTAATAACGATATATCCCAGAACTAAAGAGCTCTAGAGTACGCTATATACGATAACGTAGTAATCGTATTATTATAATAAGGCCCTAAGGCTTAATTCGTTAAAAGAGACTTAAAAAACGCCTTTAGATATATATCGATCGTAATTTTAGATTAATAATTATTAGAATTTTACTATAACGATCGCTATTAAATAGAACGATATCTATTCTTCGATCTACGTACGTTATTATTTATATTTAATTTATTCGTAAAGGCCCTTAACTAAATCTTAATAATAGTTCTTCTTTGAATTATAATACTTTATTATCTAAACGATTCCTTCGCTATCTTAGCATTAATCGACGATACGATCATATACGATTAATAATTCGATCTCGTATATGAAGAATTAGACTTTAAGATCAATCACATTAAGGATATTATAAATATTATAGTCGATTTTCTAAGGATTAAGTTCGATAATATTCTAATATAGACTAGACTTTCTTTCGATAAGCTCGTCTAGGCGAGAAATACAATTAAGAATCTTCTAAATCGGACGATGATCTTATATCGCGAGCTTAAGTTAATAATCGAATTCTTATTATTTATCGCTAAGATCGTAATCTTAGGGAGAACGTTTTTGAGGCGATTTTTTAATGTTATTCAAAGACTAATAGCACTTATTAAAATTATATTACATATAAAGATCGATCTATAATAATGGAAGATCTTTTTAAAAGATTGAAATAATCTTAAATTAATTTATCACGTTATTAGTCGATTAATATAATATATTTAAATCGACGTATTAGGGATCTTTAATATAAAAGACTATATTCTAAAGCACTTAGACCTCTTATAGTCGATTTAGAAGACTTTTAGTATTTCGATAATCACACGTTATTATTAAAAAGATATCTAATTTAAAGAAATAAAGACTATATATCACGTTATTCGACTATAATTGTAAAGACTTTAGAAATTACAATTAATACTATACTGCGACAACGACGTATATATTTATAATCTTAGAAAGTTCTTTATTCGCGAATTAGCTATGATCTTACTACGAGATATAGTAATATTACTAACTAAATACGATATCTATTTGATTTTAATATAGATCTCAATTAAGACTAATAAGCTAATAGATAACTTATTACGCTTTCGATATCGAAAGATCGCTAACGTATATTTATAGCTGAGATATATCTTAATCGCTTTGTAGAGCTAAGGCGAGATCTATTAGATTTTTAATACAATTAGACCGCACTATTACGAGAGATAGCTCGTTTTCTCTAATAGGATTTGGCCGCAAAGACGCGAAAAACGTGTATCATACTTATTAAGTTATATAGCGCTTATTGCGCTATTAATAAAAGCACTTCTTTCTTCTTAGCGACTATTAATTCATTCGCTAACTAAATCGCATATCTTAGTATAAGACGAGTTAAGGCTAAAATTATAAAGATCTATCTAATAGACGTTAGATTAATCTACATTAATATAAGATATAAGAATCTTACGATATTTTATAATCCTTAGTTATAAAGAATTATCGTCGATATTCGATATCTACGAGGCGAGGCTAAGACGAAAAAATACCGTCTAATTATTAAAGATCTATTACTATAGATACTTACTTATATTAATTAAGAAGACGAGGTCGAAGTAACGCTCTATATAGTCTTTTATCTCGTATTTATCGCATTTCTTCATATAGATAAGTTCACATATATTATATATAATCGTAAAGATTGAGACTTCGAGTAATAATTCCTCACTCGTCGCTCGATAAGATTATATAAGAAATATCTCGAACTCACACTTTTAATATTTAAAACGAATTCCTTTCGTTAAGGGATAACACTTACTATTATAACGTTAAATAATAACTCTTATATAGTAAAGATCTTATGATATCTCTTTAGATAAAAGATTTTATTAAATAATTTCTTCTTTTAATTAAATAAGAGCTCTTTTATTAAAGAGCTAATTATCGATTAACTTTATTAAATACTAATCTCGCTTAATGTGAGAAGTTATTATTTAAAGCACTTCTTTCGTAGAGAAACTACTATTTTAGCACGAAAGGCGAGTCTTAGCGACGATAAGATTATGCTATTAAGACGCTAAAAGTCCGATTTCTATCGCCTTTATATTACTATTCACCTCGAGCGAATCCTTATTATATTACGAAGGTATTAGCACCTTCCGTCTTATCAGCGCTAGTACTAGCGATACTCGCATCGTTAGACCGTTATATAAAGTCTTCTACGAGATTCTCATATAACGTCTTTTAATTATTTAAGAGTTTTCTAGCACTAAGACACGTTTAGAGGCTTATCTAGACCTGCTAACGACCTAGCTAAGTCTATTAATTACTAATCTTAGCGTTAGAATAACTCAATTATCTATCTATAGTATTACTTAATTTCAATATATATATCTTTATAAATAAGAACACTAATCGAATAGTGAGACTATAAATTAGTGTGTCTTATAATCCAGTCCCTATTTCAGATGCATACGCACATGCGAGAAATACGTGTTCTCGAGAGCACTATATGTATAGGTCTCACATTATTAGTTGGCTCTTTATTCGAATTCTTCTCACTTAGAGCAATCGTATTCTTTATCTCACTCACTCACGTCTATATATAGCTATCTAATTAGACACTCCAGATCTATATCACATAAATATAGAGAGTTTTCTAGCGCTGAGACACGTCCAAAGGCCTATCTAGGTCTACTAACGACCTAGCTGGGCCTACTAACTATTAACCTTAGCGTTGGGACGGCCCAATTATCTATCTACAGTACTGCTTGGTCCCGATGTGTATACCTTCATGAATGAGAACACTAAACGTAGGCAATCGAATTTATATATCTTATAATTGAAATATTAAATATTTCCTACCCTCGATATATAACTATCGTAAGCATATATCGAAAATCGAGATATATAAGTTATTGATAGAAGAATAATATCGTATTTAGCACTATCAAATACGTATAATTAAGTAGTTTTGAGATAATATCTAATTGAAGAGATATGAGATAAACGTCTAATATAATAAGATCGTTTAGGCCTCGAATATTAATTATAGCTCTACTCTTTCTTTTATTATTTAATAGAGTTTTCTAAATAACGAAGATAGAATAGCTAAACGGAGTTAACTACTTTATATACCTTAAATGATCTTGCTGCTACAGAGCATTAAAGATTTTATTAATTATTATCTTATCTATTAGCTCGAGAGAATAGATCTTCGCTCTCTTACTATTAGATAGCCTTAACTATTAGTTATCCCGAAGAGAAAGCTTTATTTATTTATTTTATAATACTTTAGTAAAATCTTTATCTTTTTATAGAGACGAATACTTATTAACTAGATCAGATAATTGCTATCTCTTTTCCTTATTTTCATAGATTATTATATTACTAGAAAGCTTTAATTTCGTTTATATAAAGATATTAATCAAAATATAATTAATCAAAGATAAGAAACTATTAGCTAAACTTATTAACGTAATAGTCGCAAAAGTAACTATTTTCTTTATTCAACTAAAGGAAGATTTAATAAAGAAGATATTTTTATAGTCGACTTCTTGTAGTATTCCTAAGTGCAATTTCTTAGAAATTTATATAAAGTCACTTTGCAGATTCGAAAATAAAGTCCCTGTTAGATAGATTCTTGGGCGTTATAATAGATAGAATTTGCTATGCTCTCGATATAATAATAAGTGCCTTTTATGCTCGAATTAATCGTTTTATATATTAATCGATATTATAAGTTGTAATTTTAATAATAATATCATAACTATTAATATGTACTTCGTTTTTACTCACATCAAGCATAATTTTCTCCGATTTCATAATATTATTTTTCATTAGAAGATTTGCTTTTAAATTATTAATTAAATAAATCTCTCTCGTAATATAAGCAAGAGTCTTATTATTATTCTTTTTAAGACCTGAGTGTAATAGCAAAGAGGGTGTATAGTTGGTGAGTGTCTAATTCTTGATTATTCTAAGTTGGAAAATTCTATCTAAGTTAGTTAGCCTGCCAAGCACTTGCCTTAGCCGATCTTGATTGGCTTGATAGGTGCGATTTCGTGATAGTATCCGCCGAAATAGAAGAAAAAACGAGCGACCTCGCTTACTATATATATGCTAAAGTATATAGGAAAACCCTTATAGTAGTATGCTAAAATTGACGAAAAGTTAATGATAGTGAGGTCTTTTTAATAATAATAGTGAGATCTTTTCGACGATTAAATTATATAGTTAGAATATTAGTTAGTAATCAAATAATAATAACAATAATAATGCAATTAATCCTTTATGTTATAAAACGACGATTATATATTACTCTCTCCAATAATCACATAAACGTTATTAAGTAGAGAGAAATATATCTCGATCGATAATACTCGTTAAATCGTTTAAATGTAATGATAAGATAAGTAAACGTAGTGTGAGTATTATTTAGGTGTAGTATTACTATAATATTCAGCGTGTTTTCTTGAAGAAGTAGCGATATTATACTTTCTAAGACGATTTCTTCTTTTTACGAGTAAGATTAACTAAAAAGGCGGAGATAAGGAAGTGAGTGCAATCGTAGATGTAGGGGCTCGAATTCTAGCTGCTTCCTCCTTATATTCTTTCATTAATTCAGAAGCATCATTAAGATTCTTAATATTATATCACTAATTATATTTAGAACTATATTTCTTTTATCTTATTAGATATTCTATAGTTAATTTATATTTTTTCTTAATAATTCGTTTATTGAGAAGCTATTCGATTTCTAAGTTAATAGTGTCATTATTATTTATAGAAATAGGCGGAATATATTGAGGCCGAGGGCGTTAAAAAGAATCGCTTTCTAACGTAGGATAAGGTTTCAATTGCGCTATCGTAAAGATAGAATATATTCTTTATTCTATAGAAATAGCCAGCCTATAGATAAGCCTATCTATTCTATCTATCACCTAAAAAAAATCGATATATTATTATAATAGCTTATTGATAATATCGAGAGTAGAGAAAATCTTATAGTCTTTATGTAGTCGAAGAAGTGCTTATTCTCTTACTCTAAGAAATATTAATTAATGCTTTCTATCGTAGTGGAATTTATTAAATATCTAAGTAAAATTAATAATATCTTTAGCTATAATTTATGTAGAGATATAATCGACTTTGGCTAATAAACGAAGTAAATTCAAAGATCTATTTGAAGTAAAATCGTAGATTACTTCGCTCGATATAATCTTATTCTTAGAAGAGACGAAGTTATTTAAAAAGACTTATATTCGTAATAAGACTTTCGATTATAAAGAAGATTTATTAAGAATATATACGAAGTATCTTAAAGCTATCTTAATAATCTAATTAGTACGTTTATTCGCATTATTAATCTGCGAGTAATAAGCTATTAAATAAAGTAGAGAAATCTTTAATAGTTTAAAAAGCGATTCTTAAAACTTCGAAAGAAATTTTCTATCTCGATCGCTAATAATAGTCTTTAAGATTCTTTAATTAATAATATTAAGCTAATTTAGAAATACTTTTATCTAATTAGATGCTTTTTAAGTTAATTTATTAAAGATTAATTAAATAACTTTAATAAACTTATAGATAATAGATATAATATAATTTAACTTATTTAATAGAGATAATATTAGAATAAAATTAATTATTAGAATATAAAAAGGCACAGACGGAGATGAGATTAATTGCAAGCTATCGTAAGGTGCGTATCTTCTTATCTACAGCACTAAACACTCGAGATAATATCGAATAAAGTCCTATAAGTGCTTTATAATTCTATAAATATATTAGGATAATGTGACAATTTCGTAGTATCTCTAAAAGTTAGAATACTCTTCTTTATATATTAAAGTGAGAATATCTTTTATTAGTAAGAAAGAAATATAAAGTCGTTATTAGCTAATAGTTCTATTAATATAAAAGATAAGATCTCGCTATATTTCGTGAGTGAGACTTTGCTATTCTTATTCTTAATTTTCTTTCGATCGAGGCGAAAAATAGGGGTTAATATTAGTAGTAGAGAGATGCTTTCTTCGCATGAAAGGTAAAGAAGCTACGTTCTCGCTGAGATTATTATTAACGTTCAGCTATATAGAAATTCTTTTTTAATAATTATTTTGTTAATAGTCTTAAATATATCTATTATAAAATATAGTACTTATTTTTATTAAACTTGCCGTGAAAATATTAGTGTAGAGAGCATCTAACTTCGAATAATAATAAGATAACGAGTTATCTCTATTTAGACTTGCAAGTCTTGATAGAGCATTAAACATAATATATTCTTTTTCAGGCTTATAAGAGATAATTAGATTGAACTGTTTTAAGAATTGAGTAGTCTAAATTAAATAAATATTTATTCGCATTGTTAACGTGATTAAAACGATCGAATTTTGCTTTATAATATTAATGATGATAGAGTAATCGATTTATATTCTCACGAGATGCTTTAAAGATTTAATTATATGTCTTATTTTCTTTAGATATTAAATAAGGTTAGTAATCTCTAATTTAATAGATTAATAATTTCTCTCTATTATAATTAGAAGCCTTAATAGAAAAAGAATAGGCTTCGTCTCTACACGAGAAGGTTATTTGCTATTATATATATTTAATTTAATATAAGTATTTAATTTAATATATTTGATATAAAAGATTATTATCTTAAAATTAAACTTCTTTAAGGTATTTAGATTAACTTATAAAGTTCGAGTATTATCGAAATATATTAGGATTATTAGTTAAGATAGTGTTTCTTAAAGAAGCTAAAAAGAAGTTAATTGCTTCTCTGAAGCTATAGATAGTTTTATTTAAGACGAATATTATTTTCGCTAACGTCTAGAGTTCGGTACTTCTTTAAGAAGTAGTGTTTTGAGCTTTTATAAGAACTATATTAATTATATATAGAAATAAATATATTAACGAAGATAGTCAATTAATTCCAGATAGTGTTCGAGTTCTCTCAGGGTGCTGGAATACTATAAGTTCGAAATAGCTTTAAGCTTATCTTCTAGAGAAATCAAGTCGAAAGAGTTAACTTTCCTATCTAATAGATTAACGTCCGAATATCTTAGAAAGGCTTTTATAAGAGAAATAGTAATATTAAATCTTACGAAAAGCTTAAATAGTTAACGAAGATCTTACAGATATTATTAAAATGTTCTAATACTCGTAATCACATTATTAACGTAAACTTTTACGTTAAGAATATATCGTAAGATCTTATTAATTTGGCGTTAAATATAGATAATCAAATTTATATAATTTATAATTAAAATATTAAAGGTTTTTTAACTTCTATAACTTATAACGATCTATATATAGCGATAATCTAAATGCACTCGCTATTAATAAAAAAAGAAAGTAGCATCGATTACTAAAATAAAATTATAACTAGCTAGTATCTTAATTATATTCTATTAAAGAGATATTAGATATATATCTTAAAGTAGTAAATTATTTAAATCTCGAATATTAATTATAGATCTTTTCTTAATAATGCTATTAGATAGTATTTTTTATATAACGAATATCGGGTAGGAGAAGAATATAGAATCTTTAATCTATTTAAGCCTTCTCTATTCGTGTAACTTATTAAAGACTTTATCGATTATCTCTCGATCTCGTGCGCCTAAGAAATAGATTTTGATCTTTCTACTAATCTTAATTTATCAGTTATCTCATAGCGAAAGCTTTATTTATTTCTATTCTAATACTTTAACAAAGTCGATATCTTATTAGATCTATGAAAATTTCTTAATTAGATCGATCAATGTAATTCTAGTCTATATATCCCCGAAAACCATAACTTTATTTAATAGCTTAGTTTCTTCAGCTAGCAAGAGAGTTAATTAATTTAAGGTTAAGTCTATACTTGAATTTATAACTATCTTTAAGACGAATTTAGGTTCGATATTAATTTAAAAGTAGTTTTCGTAATTTATTTCGAGAATATTTTCTAGTCTCAATTTCTTTAAAATTTGAATAGATATATTAGACTTATTTCGAACTAGAATTTCAGTTATTATATAATCAATCAAATAAGCGAATATTGTTAAATTCGTCTACACTGCTGACTTAAATAAGAAATCACGATTATTAGATAGACTAATCTTCTTAATTAATAGAATTATCTCGCTATACGAAGGTATAAAAATAGATAATTTAATATAGACCTTTCTTCGAATAAACTCGCCTCGGGATCGAGCTATAATATCAATCGTAGTACTATAATTATCAATTCTTGCTTTCTTGTTAACTACATTAATAATAATCTCTTTAAGCCCAATAATATTATTTTTAATAAGCATTTTAACACGTAAGTCATTAACAATATGTAGCTCTCTGCGTAGATATATAAGTACTTTTTAATCTTAGTTATCAATTTTAAAGAGATAGATATCTTATATAATATACTTCGAAGTCTCGTGCTTAGAAGCATCGATTCCACGCACTCGTAAAGATATTATTATCTTAAAGATAGCTGTATTCGAATACTGCTGAGAATATTATAATCTATCTATTAAGCTTACATTATATTCGATATTAGTATAAATCTTATCTTCTTAATTAGTAGAATCGAGTTTAATCTTAATTATAATATAAGTCTAACTTCGAAAAGTAAAATTATTTCCCAAATCCTAATTAAAAGTAATAAATTTAATAATTTTTGACTTATTAGCGAAAGGCTTTGCGAGTTACTTATTAGCGGAGTTAGAAGACTTTATAGGTACTACTTCGTTAATATAGATATACTTATAGCTAACACGCAAATGCCTATGCAATTTGATCTTAGATAAGAAGAATTTCTAATAGTTTCGATAGTAGATTTCGATCCCCATAAAGCCAGTAAACTAATTATTATTTAGCTATGTAGAAAGCTTAGAATTATACTTGAAATTAGTATAATATATTTTATTCTCATATTAATCTTCGCTTATAAAGTAAAAATATTTAATACTAGTATTTTCTTTCTAATAGTTCAAACTCTAAGCTTGCTCATTATACTCTAACTTAGTATTTTCGTTAGTAGTAGAGATCTAATAAGTAGCTACTTTTAAACGATTAATAATATTAAATTAAGACCTTTAATTATCTTATTAAAAACCTTAAGTTAATCTTAAAGAAAACTACTATTATTAACTATCAAATGAAGATCGATTCGAGATCGAATTTAATATATTTAAAGCGGCGATTTATAGAGACTAACGAGGCATTTACTAAGCGTTTTACTACGAATTTAAATAAGTATTCTAGTTATTAAATTAACGAGGAAATAACTAATTTAATAAAGCGTTTAATAACTAAGTTAATTAAGCGTTTTAATTTTTATATTAATTATCGAATTAACGAAAAGACTACTAAAAGTAAGGCCGCTAATATTAATTATTAGAACCTATATTTTACTAAGATCGAAATTAAAATTATTAAGAAGATTACGATTATAAACGAGGTTGATACTGATTAGAGATATCTCTATTATTATCACTCCGATTTTAAGAAGAACGATTCTAAGAAGATCCTGCAAAGGTATTCCCCAAAGAAGAAGAAAATCTCTATATTCTCGAGTTATATCTATTTACATAAATTTATTAATTATGTTTAAGATTATTTATTTTCTCAAGGAAATTATGCAAGATAATTCGATTCTTTAATCTTCTTAAGTCACGCCTTAGCTTAATATTTAAGCTATTATAGATCACATTAAGCTAATTTTTAATATTAATTAAGTCGATATTCTTCGAAGCACGTAAGATCTTTTAGATATATTCTTTAGACTTTCTTTTGCTAGTAGTATCTCTTACCGTGTATCTCTTCTTCAATAACGAATTAATTATTATATTAATAGATACCTTAAATCGTTTAATTAGTATTCTCTTCTATTTATTTAGTTTATTCTTAAGCTTTATAAGACGCTTATTATTATTAAAAAGCTCGCTTAATTATTATTTTAAAGTAGGCTTCTTAAAATAAGTCTAGAGGTTCGTATAAATAAGCTTATCACTCTTAATACTAGCTACGTTACGAGCATGCTTCAGAAATAAATATATATTCCGAAAGTAGATCTCTTTTGATATATGCTTTATTAAAGAAGCATCGAAAATCATCGACTTATCCTTATATATCAAATTAAAGAATCTTATATTACTAGTATTTCATCTATTAACTGATGCAGTTTCTACTATAGCATTAATATTATTCTATTCTGGCGATCCTCGCTTATTAGGCGGTCCAGATACGCTACGCAGAAGATCTTATAAAGCTATTCATTATTACTGTGAAAAGCCAATATTCTATTAATTAATATTATTATTTTTAATTATATTAAAGTTATTTAAAGTATCTCTAGAAGTAGAATTTGTGCTTAAATTTAAAGTAGAATTTATACTTATATTTAAATTAATTAAATTGCTAGAATTAGAGTTAATAATAGAAGAATTTTTAATAGAACTTCTTAAAGAAGAAGAATAAGATATATCGCCCGTAGAAGGAGATTCTCTTAATTTTCTTAATAATTAAATATTAGCCTTAAATCTAGTTAGAGTAGCCCTAAAAATCGATCGATTAAGTGCTTAGCTAGTAGACTAGTTATAGCTTAATATCTTAATAGATATAGAACGAGCTCTCGCTCGGGCGTCACGAGTTAATAAAGCTATTTTTTTTATAATCTCTAAAGGTCTGAAATTAATCTTAATAATATTGAAAATAAATTATTTAATATCGTCGAAGATGAGACTAATAAAGGCGTGCTTAAAGTGTAGAAATTCGTTTATTTGAAAGGTTAAAATAATAGTATCTCGAGAGATAGAATTTAGAGCTGACGGAGCTAGGATAATAGTAGTCTATAACGGAGATAGAATAATAGTAGTCTTCTTGATGATGAAAATAGAATAATAGTAATCTATAACGAAGATAGGATAATAGTAGTCTTCTTAATAATGAAAATAGAATAATAGTAGTCTTCTTCTTAGTAACGGAGAGGTAGTATTATATTAATAAGAAAGGCTTTTTATTAATATGAAGGTGTGTATTACATAAATTTAAGTCCTCTTTTATTATGCAATCAAATAGTGTAGTATTTCCTTTCTTTTTATAGCAAAGATAGTAAGATAAGTAACCCAAAAGGGGCGGCAGTGGCCTACAATAGCAGTAATATAGTGATGCAGCAATAATAAGTAAGCTATAGTAATAATAGTGATGATAGAGAGTGTAAGGGAGCTGAGTTTGATAAGTTTTTTGATGAACTTAATGAGATTCCGATCGGATAAGAATTCCGCTAATTTTATATGCGGATCTTATTAGATAAAATATAGTTCTCCGCGGAGAAGAATTATTTCAACGAATATAAGTATTAATTAAGTAATAATAAAGCAATAATAAATGAAGGATCTCCTGAAATAGCTAATAGCAGCTATATGGGCGTTGCTACCATACTGTAACAGCAAAGGGGATATATAGTTGATAAGTGTCTAATTCTTGATTATTCTAAGTTGGAAAATTCTATCTAAGTCAGCCAGCCTGCCAAGCACTTGCCTTAGCCGATCTTGATTGACTTGGCAGGTGCGATTTCGTGACACTAAGAGATATATTAAAATAAGTATATATTTATCGATATCGTGCATTATAGAGCCAAGCCCTTTAATACGCAGATAAGATAATATCTTTTTAATTTTCACATTAGAAAGAAGAGATAAAAGTCATTGCTTATCGATTAATATTATATTAATCCCTAAATTAGCATATTTTTTCTTATTCTTAGCTATATTTAATATAAATTATAATGGAATCTAAGCGTAATTCCAGCCACGAAAGCTAAAATTAGTATCTAATTCAGCTCTATCCTTGAAGTCGAATTAAATAATTTTTATAATAAAAGTATCGATATTCGTTTATATATTTATTAGCGATTTAAATAGTGATTTAAATTAATATTCGAGTTATTTAGAATAATATTCGGCTTATAAATACTTATGCAATTTCAACTTAGAAGAGAAAGTCAAATTATAATTTCTATAGTACGTTTAAATACTCACAAATCTAGCAAAAGAATCATTATAATATTAATTATTCAACTCATCAAAATTATAATCTAATTGCTACTCTTGATAGTTATTAATTTCAGTATTCTATTAAAGCGTATTTTCTTTCGCTTGACTAGGATTCTCTTGCTTATTTTCAGTCGCTTCTATTTAATAAGTAATAGTCTTAAGTCTAAAATTCTGCTAAAATTATTAACGATTTTCGAGATTATTTAGGCTTTCGAATTTTCGATCTACTTAATCGAATTAATTCGTTTGTGATAATCGATTCGTTAAACTTAACGTGTTTTGCTACTCTTTAGCTTGCACGAAAGGCCTTTGATTTAATTATAGCCGTGAATCGTAGCGAGGATTTAATTAATAGCCGTATTGCTAAGGGCGATAAGCATTTTAATCAAAGAAGTTAGAAGATCGAAATAATTACTGCTAACGATACGACTATTCGTATTATTATTGCTATTTAAATAACTGAGAAAAAGAATTAAATTAATTCTACTAACCTTGGCGAAATGAAATTAATAAAGAGTTCTACTAAAATGCATTTCTTAGTGTATTTCGATAGATATTTTTACATTAATTCTACTAATACTATTACTAAGACTTTTGAACGAAAGTCTAATATTAATGCTATCTTATATATAGCTTAAATTAGACTACTTTCTTCATATTAAGCATTTGAATAAAGCTTATAATAATAGTAGCTGCATTTAGTGAATCAATAAAAACACGTAATTTCGACACAATTCCCTAGTAGATAAATGTTAACTGATTTTGAATATTATTAATATTAGCTAATTTGACGTGTTTAACGACTACTTATATATAGCTAGCAGACTCACGGCGCGCTCGAATATCTATTAGTGTGTACTTTTCTGTAATTAGATTCGAGAGTATCACGTTTAATAATTCCTTGAATCTTGTAAAGAGAGCTCTACATTATTCTTTCACTTTATTATCTTCTGCTCGAAGATCTCTCCGCTTCAAATTTAATAGCTCTAAGATATATTAAATAAGTGTAGAATCACGAAAATAAGTATTTATATTAATACGAACTATAGCTTCTTCTTTTATAGTTATTAAATTATAAATTCTTTTAATAAATAGAATCACACTGCGATAATACACGTTCTTTCTTATAGTTATAATCTTATTATCTCCGTAAGACTTATTTAGATAAGAATCGAAATAGCTTAATTCTATAGCATTTCATTTGCTATTAGAACTCGGTGCTTCTACGAATTCTACTATAATCGGTCCGGGTTCTCCTAGCTCTTCTAGCTCTTCTAGCGGGCCTTATTCTTCTCTAGATTTAATAGATAAATGTAAGTTATTAATAGCATTTATAACGACGGAATTAATAGTATTGTTGATTATATCTTATAATTATTGAGCTATGAAATTAATAGTTATTTTAGATATAGTTTAGCTTAATTGCCTACGAGAAGTACTTGAATTTTTACTCAAATTAACGATATCTATAGTAGTAGAATTCTTATGGATTACTGGTGACGGTGATATAGAAGGCGAATTATCTAATAAAGAATTACGATTATTGTTAATAAAATTGTTATTAATATCAATAGAATTATTAGTAGAATTATCGTTATTAATATTAGTAGAATTATTATTAGTTGATAATCGATTAGGTGTGTTTTTAGTAGAATAAGAATTAAAGAGTAAGTTTCTAAGAGGCTGAGTGGCTTGCTCAAAACATCGAATAGATTTACGAAAAGTAGGTTTATTAACGGCCCAGTTAGATAATTAACGATCTTGAATTAAGAAATAAGTAATCGTCTTTAATAAATTAGTAATAGAATTAATAGCAGTAGCAGATATTGATCTGATAGGCCTAAGAGTGTTGGACGTGAGATGCTCACAAATCTCCTTAATATCGTTAGATACTAAATTAGCGTATTTGTAGTCTATGGCAATAAATTTCTAGATATTAAATGCGAGGCTAAGTATTTATCTATCTACTAAAGTAGTTAGCGTTGATTTATAAGGCTGGCTGACAAAAGAAGTAAAAAAGAGGGCTTTTAATAGGCAAAGAGATCTTGCTAATCTAATAGCTCACTTATTTAATGAATTCGGTGACGATAAGTGAGATATAATAATAAAGGACTCCTTCTAAATCGATTTCGATAGTTAGTTGACATCGAAAGAGCGTTGCTATCATATTGTTATGAAAAATAATCTTGGGATTAATGATTAAAAAGTCTGTGGAATTCTAAGGGCCGCAGGGCGGAGATCATACTAAGAAACTAATACAAATTTGACCTAGCCTCCCCGATCTTCCCGGAATATTCTTTCCCGGAATGCCTTTGGCATTGGCATATAGGAAAACCGTGACAAATAGCAATAATACACTCCTCTCTAATAAGTATAATAAGCTATATATTCTCTGTATTACTACATTTATAAAGATAAATTCTACGTTTCTTAAAGGCCTCGAAGATAACTATAAGATAGATCTATTCTACGTTAGAATCTCTGCTTTAATAACTAAGAATAAGAATATTAACGAGAACGTTATTATTAATTTTTCTTTCGTTCGTAGTAGACATATAGAAGATACTATATAGAAATATCAAAATCTTTTTTTTTATATTAGCAAGCTTATCGACGTGTAACGTCTTTATATATCTTAAAGCATAATTAAAATCGTTCTTGAAATAGCTTATAAAGATAATTATTTAAGATTTAAGAAGTCTTATAAAAAGATTTCGAATATCTAATATATATATAAATTAATTAAGTATCTTCGGCAATATATTAGATTCTATTCTTAATGCCTTATTCTTTAGATACGTCGATATCGCCCTTATAACTCTCTATAGCTAATCGAGTCTCCGCCAATATTATTTTATATATTTATTCTAAATTTTATTTTAACTCTCTTAAATAAAAAGTTTAATATTATTCTTTCTATAATAAATAAGTTTATAAAAAAAATAACTTTCGTGTCTAAGAAGAAGAATTATTCTATCGCTTAATAAGCTACTATATTATTTAATAGACTTAATATTATAGACTAAAGAATTTCAAAGATTTTACTCACGAATCGTAATAGAAAGTTTCTTTTTAAGCTTTAATCGAAGCTCTTTAAGAAGCTCGAAGTAAATTTACTTTATTTAATTATTTATTATTTTTAGATAAATAAAAGTAGCGAGAGAACTAATTAAATAGCGAAGATAATATTACGATTCTATCTATATATTATAAAGAATTTCGCTATCTAATCATTAATTCTCTCACGAATATAAGCTTTTTTTAATAACTCGATTTTAATTATAATTAATAATAAAACTCTTAACGAATTAACTTATAAATTTTAACTTAATAGATCACTTAATCTACTTAGAGAAGTCACTACATCTCTATTATAGTCTATTATTATCCGTATTTAGATAGCTAATATTATCTTATTTACTTAGATAAATTAAAAACATTATTATAATAAAAAGCATTAATTAATATTTTTAAGTAGGGCGATTAAACTTATTTATAATTACATAAAGACTTTTGTATCCCTATTACTACTATTATTATTATTATTAAGCTATCTTAATAGTATATCGATTCTTTCGAAATATTATAGAAAGTCGGTAATTAGATATATAAATCAGCTATCTCAGGGCATTAAAATGTATATTCGATCTTTAGCATTGCTTAGCTAAAGTCTATCTCTGCTTCTAGCTTTAATTCGTATAATCGTCTTATCTTTAATTAATTAGATAGTATATATATAAAAGAAGATATTAATAAATATAAGTTCTAGGAAATAAAGCGAATTCTTAATAAGCGAGTTATTCGAAAAGATAGAGATCTTATTATATAGTATCTCATTAGATGATTAAGATACGGACCTAAATATAATTAGTAATATAACGTTAAATATCTTATCAACTTCGATGACCTAGTATAATAATATGGGAATGTGTTTGAATTACGATATTCAAAAAACATAATTGCCTAACTCAACAAAGGGATTTTTGAGTCGAATATCTTATTATTAATGTTAAAAGTATTCGAGAATCACACTTAATATTATAGTAAATACTACACTCTCATAATATTCACATTCTATTTACTTATTTCATCGCTATATTTAAACAACTCAACGAGTATTACTAATCGAGAATTATTTCTCTCTACTCGATAGCGTTTATATGATTATTGAAGAGAGATATTAATTAATAATTATGGTGTGCGTTTTGTGTTATTATTATTGTGATATTCTAACTATTTCTACACTATATGCTTTTAGTCGCTAATATAATCTTACTGCGATTAGTTTTTAATAGTTTACCGTTAATATGAATTCGCTGATAATAATAACAAATGTATTTCTAAGTAAGCGAGGTCGCTTGTTTTTCTTGTTATTGTGGGATATTATCACGGTATTCTATATGCCAAAGGCATTTCGGGAAGATCGGGGAAGCTAGGCCAAATTTATAGTAGTTTCTTAGCATGATCTCCGCCACTGCGGCCCTTAGAATTCGCTAGACTTTTCAATCATTCAATCCCAAGACCTTTCCATGACATACGAGGACTTTACACACAAAATTTGAAATTATCTTACTTGCTAAATCGTGTTAATTATATTAATAGAAATTCTATTTGCTAAATTTTCGGGTAATTGCTAACCCGGCTAAATTTTATCGATAACTATTAACTCGACTGAATTTTACCGATATAGGCAAATAAGGCTGAATATGCTGAATCGTGCTAATCGTGCGGACCCTACGAAATTCGTACGGAAATGAACTTTTTAGATTTGCAGATGTTATTAGTAATAGAATAGCGAGATTCTCTTAAATAACTATAAGCGATATAGCGTTCGTTAATATACAACGTTAATAAGTGCGTTATAGTCTCGCGATATTAAGAATATTTCTTTCGAATTTCTCGATCTTTTCTAAGATGTCTTGAAAATTATTAATAGAGTATTATATATTATATTACCCTCTTTAATTGCTTTATTTTATTAGATAATATATCTTTTCTCGAATTTATTTTTTATCGAGTAATTTATCGATAATATATTTATTAGCTTTATTCTATTCTTTTATTAAGACGAATAATTACGGGTCGGAAAGGTGTGGTATCTATTGAACATAGTTGTTTTCAACTTTTTTTCAACTTTTTTTAAAAAATTATATCTTTTTAATCTATTTATAGAACTTTATAATTATATAAGCGTTCGCTTAAGCTTTTTACGTATTTTTAGATTATAAAAAAATATTACGTAATATATTTATTAAAAACCCAATGGGAGTATGGGATATCCTATACCTTTCGGTATGGTATTCGAAAAACTAATCCCATACCATTAAATATACCACACCTTTACGACCCGTACGAATAATAGCTTATAATTACGAGTTCTATTAAAGAAATCTTTCTTATTTGAGTAAGACTTCAACTATACTATTAATACGATCGAATATATCTTTATAATAGACGATAATTTTAGTTCGTACGCGAGGCGATTCACTCGGCGTTTAATAGTAAAAGATTCGATACGTTAAATAAATAGCTTTCTATTAAGTAGTTCGAGTACGAAGTAATTATTATATAAGCGTAGATATATCTTCTTTCTTAGCGTAAGATTAATATAGCGTATATCATAGTAATATTTTATTATTACGTAAACCTAGGCGATAGACTTCTTAATCTCTTTTTATTTTATTACTCGAAGATAAGAAAAGTTTTTCGAAAAAACATTAATTAATAATCCTAAGGCGTTATTAATACGAAATTTATATACGATTTCGTTTAGCGTCGCGTCGATAAAAGCATTACGTAAGTTATTTGAAATAGTTTATATATAAAGTAAAATAATAATAAAGTTCTTGATTAGATTTATAGTTAAGTAATAACGTAGAGCGATCTTTATCGTTTAATTAATTCGTTTTAATTATTTATTTATTTAAGAATAATATATCGTAAAAATTAGTATTAAAATACTTAATTTAATAAATAATATCTTTTAGAAGTTTAATATAAACTTATTATCTTAATTAGAGATAATCGCTTAAGATACTTTTTAGTTATATTTTATCGTCGAAATAAAAAAGATATTAATCTACTCTATAGTGCTTTAAGTATTCTTTTTAAAAATAAGTAGTAGCTTCTTATTAAACTTGCATATAATAGTAAGAATTATACTATAAATATTTTTTTATATAAGCGATAGAGCGATAATAAAGTCTATTTCTATTATATAATAAGATATCGAGAAAGAAATAATTAAACGTAGCGATTTATATAATAAATATCTCTTCGTTTAATTAACCTAATATTTCGAGTAATAATATATATATTTCTATACTCGTTAAGATAGTTTTTATAGATATAAAAAGCTCGCGATATAATCGTACGTATAATGAAACTTATTATAATAATAATTATTATTATATATTAACTTAAAGACTTTCTTATAAAGAGTTTTAATAATATATAGTTATTTCTTATTATTAATTTCGTTCGTAAAATAAATAGACTTATTATAAAGTTGAAATCGTAATATCTTTAATTATTATTCTATATCTTATTTATCGATAATAAATTAAGCGAATTCTAAGATCTTAAGAATTCTAGTTTAGCGCTTATTATTAACGTAGCTTTGCTTTAATCTAAATTTAATGTCGTTTAATATCTTAATTAAAATTTTATAATATATTATCTTAAAGTTATTAAATATTATATTATTTAATATATTATTTATCTTTAATTAAGAGGGAGCGTTTAAAATAACGTAATGCTTTCTAAATTTATATTATATATCGAGACTAAATTAAGATAAATATATAGAAGCTCTTGTTAATCGTAAGTTAATTTTATTAATATTAATAAAGATTATCGCCGAGTAATTCGTATATATTATTATTCGGGATTTACTCGGCGTCGCGTCGGCGTGCTAAGTCACGATAAAAATTTAATTCTTCGTATTAATTATATTAATTATACTATTTTTAGTTTTCTAGGTTAATAACGAGACTCGACGAGCATTAATATATTATTAAGAAATATAATAAACTCGATATTTTTTCTATTAAAGATCGTCTTATTATTTTTAATATAATAGATAATTATATCGAAGCTCAACTTAAAAGCGTTAACGTCTATATATAATCGTTAACTAAGATTATAATAAATAGAAAAGATTAACTCTTTAAAATCTTTTTATAGTCTTTTAAAAGTATAGATCTAGAAATATTAAGATAATTTTCTCTATTAAATACTTTTCGAGCTTACTTTTAATAAAAGTATTACGTAATATTAATATTTTTCCTAATTAAAGTAATTATATTATTTACGTATAATAAAAAATATAATTTTTAATTAATTAGTTATTTCTAGATATATCTCTAGATTTTTTAAAATAAAAAAAAAGCTAAGCTTAATAATAGCGATAAGTTTCTCTTCTATAATACTTAGTCTTAGATTATCTATCTTTTATCTTAATAGCACTATCGACGAATATTTTAAAAAGATCTTAAATAATTTAATAGCGATATTATACTTCTCGAAAAAAGCGAAGACTCGCTATAGATAATCTTGGTGCTTCTTTAGAATATTATTAACGTAAGCTTTAACGAAATTACGAAAATTCTTAAAAAGCTTATTAATCTATTGTTACACGTATATTAGACTATTCTTAAAACTTATAATAGCTATATTTATTACTCGCTTTCGCGATAAATAATTATAATAAGCTTATAACGATTCTTATAGCGTACTAGTTATTAATAAAAGACACTCGCTTTATTTATAATACTAATATATTTATAGTCTTATATTAAAATAGTAATATTCGCTTATAATAATATTAAGTAAGAGTTAGATTTTATAATCCTATTTAGTTCGCAAATATTAATAATTATTTATCTCTTACGAATCGACGTCTTATCTAAAGAATAAATAATTCTTCATATTATAAATATTAAATAATTATATAATATCGACTAACTCGTCTAACTTATCTTTTCTTTCTTATATAGTCTATTAAACTTCTTATTTATAAGCTATCTATCTTCTTATCTTATCGAATAGATTTTTATAAACTTTAATTTAACGTTAGATAACGTCTTAATTAATATTTATTTCTTCTTTAATATATTTATTACTTTATTAAAATCGCGAAATATTAATAAATAAGATTCGATTATCTTCTAAATAACACTTATCTGATAGAGCGCTTAATTTAGTTAATAGATAATAACGTTATTAATTATAATATACTTGATTAATAAAAATATAGATATCTTTATTACTTTTATCACGATAAGAATAATAATAATAATAATCTTTTTTTAAGATAATCGCACCACTAATATTATTCTAAATAAAATACTAAGAAAATATTCTTTCTCTTTATATTCGAGAATCTTTTTTAACTCTATTTATCGAGAAATAATAATTACGAATAATAATATATTTCGAATTTATATTATGAATATCTCGGCGTTAAGTATATAAGTAATTACTTCGCTCTCGACGTTAAGATTTATTAATAAAATTTATAATTTAAATAGATAATCGCGATTCTTAGATAAGATCTTTTCAAATTTAATAAATATATTTACGATCTCGAATAACTTTATAATAATTCGCTTAATAGCTTATATTATTGGTTTCTATCGCTTTCTTAAGAACTTAATTATTAAGAAATATAATATATACTTATTTAGTCGAAGGCGCTTTATTTAATAAATCTATTATCGCTTTTTTAAATTAAGAATATTTATATTAATTAATATTTTAATATTTAATTTCTCGATTAAGTAAACGTCTTAATTAATCTTAATTATAGCGAGCGTTTCTATCGCTTCCTTTTTTAAAAAGATATTAATCTTTATATATTCGAAGCTAATATCTAATATTTTTAATTTCGCGTATAATAATAGACTTCTAAATGCGAAGAATCTCTATAATTAAATATTTAAAGTAATATTATACTTTATTTAGAATAGATATAATATAATAAATATCGACCCCTACGTTAATAAAGTTCAATTTCTCTTTAATAATTACACGCACGATAATGTACTTTCAAGAACGAAATTTATATTCTTTCTCAATAATAGTAAATAATTACGTAACTATAATCGAACGCTTTTATAGATTATTAACGCTACGCGATATAGTTTAAAATATCGTCGACTCTTTCTATTTATTATAATAAGCATATATATATTAATAAACCTTATTATTAAAGTAATAAACGACTTTATAATAACGATAAATAAACTTCTTTTATATTATAAAGTGAGCATTAATATAATCTTCTTGAGGTTTCTCGTTTAATTACTCGTAGCTATTTAGCTAATAAAGCAATTTCTTCTCGTCTTCGAGAAACCTATTTAGAATTAAATTATCGATCTCGAAAGTATTTATCTCGTTCTTCTTATTCTTATCTTTAAAATAAATAAACTAAGTATATATTAAATACTTATTCTAATAAGCCTAAAATAACTAATTATTTTAATTATTATAGATAGATCGATACGACTATTAATAGAGTTGAGATTATTACTATATCTAAAGAGAATCTAACGCGTTTTCAAGCTTTATCGGTATCTATAAATAGAACTATTAAGATAACAAAGATAATAGTTCGTTTTGAGACTAATAAATAGAATAAGTATCTCGTAACGAATAAGAACTTTAAAACATATAAAATAGAAATTAATATAATCGAGTATAGTAAGATTACTAATATTAATAGTTATTATAATATAATTATTAACTAGAGTCTAATACTTACTATTATAGCTATTAAGAGCGAGATTAATATTACTTATAGCTATTATTAGACTTATTATTATGAAGTCGAGATTGCTACGAAGATCTGCATTAAAAGTCCTGCACATGCGCTAAAACTCTCGGCATTCTTGGCAAGCTTGATAAATCTTTCAAATTTCTTAAATATTAATGCTTTCTACTTAGTAGCGATATCAATGCTATATATATAGAGTGTATATATACGGAGTGTATATATACGAAGTACATATCCATTGTAGCGACGTTACAGTTATGTATAAGAAGTATATATATCTTATTGCGAGTCGCGACGTTAATGCTGAAGTGCATTAATCTACGAGAAAAGGGGGAGAGTTCTATTAATTTTTTATTATATGTATTTCACATAATAATTATAGAAAGAAGTTCTCTTTATATTCTTTATATTAAAATATCTATAGATAAAGCTTAGACTATTAATTATAATAATGAAATTAGAATTTAGATACTTGCTTTAATCGAAGCTAATATTACTATTAAAATTATTATTCCTATTATCGAGATCTCTTATTTTACTATTAGTCGTTTATAAAAATAAGCTTATAATAAAAAATATAATCTTAGTAATTTTAAGACATTGCTACTTTTATACGTGAGTGATATATCTAGATTTAAATAACCTTTAGTTATTATTCTCGAACTTAAGAATACTATTCTAATTATTATACGAAAGAATCGCTATAATCGTGAAAAGACTTCTTTTATACTTGCTATTGAGTAAGTAATCTTATTTACAATAATATTACGTGTATTTAGACGTAATAACTTTCGATTCTATAAAACGATTAAAAAATCGTTTCTTACGAAGATTACAATGAAAGCTCGATACTAATTCGCTTTACGATATAAGAATTAAACTATAAAATAATTAAAAAACATTATTTGAAGTGACAAAATAAGTATAATTCTAAATTCTCGGCGTGAGAGAGTGCGAGTTTAACGTTAATCTCACGAAGTCTTTATTAAGTTAATTATACGATATCGTTTCGTAGATATTATAAAATTTATATTTTTAAACTATTTTTTCTACGATAAGAAGAAATTATATCATATCTAAAGGATCGAAACGATTAAAGAAAAGAAGATATATATTAATAAGACTTTGAAGTCTAAATGCAAGTTGACTTAAGAACTTAAAATCGATATACGACGTATAGACTTACGAAATCTTTCTAATAAGAAGCCTAAATAATATTTTAATATAAAGACTAAAAAAATTATTATTAATAGAAAGAAGAGGAAATTAATTAATATCGCTATTAAAAAAATGTCTGAAACTTTAAAATTCTCGAATTTCTCACACTTATTAAATATAGATTCTTATTTTAAAGCTTTTAAAAATTACTTAGAAGTGTAAATTAGATAGATCTAATATTATAGTTATAAAGAATAAGATCTCGACACACGTATCTAAACATTAGACCCTAGTCTTTATAATTATAAATATTCTTAGAATACTCTAATATAATAACTCGTCGAATCTTAATATAATTAAATCGTACTGGTCTTAGATAAAGCGTTAGACTATTTGAAACGATACATTAGAAACTCGAAAGAAGATCGAAAAGCGATGAATTTATTGCTAATATGAGGAGCTTATTTAAGAGAGGATTTAGGGGTGAATTAAGCGAATATCTATCATGGAAAAAGATCTTGGAATTGATTGTTGAAAAGTCTGTCGAATTCTAAGGGCCGTAGGGCGGAGGTTTCTGTTGGGAAACTAATACACATTTGGCCTAGCCTCTTCGATCTTCCCGAAATGCCTTTGATATATAGAAAAACCGTAACAACATCTCACAATAATAAGAAAAACAAGCGACCTCGCTTAGATATGTATTCGAAATCAACTTTTAATAAGTTATAATCTCAATCAAATTCTTAATTTGTTGATGCTATTATTATTAAACTGCTAGACTAGTGATAGTAAAGTTACATTGACGGCTGAAAGCATATAGTATAGAAGTAGTTAGAATGCCACAATAATAACAATATAAACATCACAACTATTAATTGATATCTCCCTTTAATAATTACATAAATGCTATTAAGTTGAGGAGAATTATATTCTCGATCGATAAAACTTATTGAGTTATTTAAATACAGCGATGAGATAGTAGATATAATATAAGTGTTATAAGAATATAAATTTACTATAATATTAAGTTTGATTTTCGAATACTATTGGCGCTGGTGATAAGATATTCGGCTCACGAATCCCTTTATTAAGTTTAATTAAGTATATTTTTTAAGCTTACGAAGACATCGTAAGTTAAACGATATTAGTAGTAGCGATTACATGCTCATATTGACGTACTAAATCATTAGAGTTCGTAAGATCTTTAGCGTTCTACCACTGATTATATACAGGCCCGTATCTCAACCATCTAATAAGATACTACGTAATAAGACCTCTACCTTTTCGAATAACTCACTTATGTCACGAAAACGCACTTGACAAGCCAATCAAGAAATCGGCTAAGGCAAGTGCTTGGCTAGCTGGCTTGGCTGGCTCTGACTTAGATAGATTTTTTTAACTTAGAAGAATCAAGACTTACACATCTAATAAATTATATATTTATGATTATTATAGTATAATAGCAACGCTTAAATAGCTATTATTAGCTATTTTAGAAGATTCATTATTATTATTTTATTATTACTTAATTAAAATAACTCTTTTTCGCGAAGAATTATATTTTATCTAATAAGATTTATATATAAAATTATCGGAATTCTTATTCGAACGGTCGAGATCTCGCTACACACTTATTATTATTATTATAATCGCTATAGCTTACTTCTTATTATTACATTATTATATTGCTATTATTATAGATAATATTATTATTATTTTAAGTATATTATTATCTCTTTTAAGCTATTTATCTCACTAAAAAAGAAAGGAAATATTATACTATTTAATTATATAGTAAGAGAGAACTTTAATTCTTATAATATATACTTTTATATTAAGAAGAAATCTTTTTTATTAATATAATACTATCTCTTCGTTATTAAGAAAATTACTATTATTCTAGCTTTATTAGCTTTAAATCCTATTTCTTAAGATATTATTATTTTAATCTTTTAAATAGACGAATTTCTATATTTCGATTACGCTTTTATTAATCTTATTATCGACGATATTAAATAATTTATTATTAATATTATTAGAGTTAATTTTAGGTCTTTAGAGATCGTAAAAGAAGTAATTATATTAGCTCGTAATATACGTGTAAAAGCTTATTCTATATCTATTAAAATATTAAATTAATCTATTAATTAAATATTTGATCGATTAATCTTTAGAGCTACTTTAATTAGATTTAAGATTAATATTTAATTATTAAGAAGGCTAAAAGATTCTTCTTCTATTAATAATATATCTTATTCTTCGTCTTTAAGAGGTTCTATTATTAATAATTCTTCTATTAAAAATTCTTTTATTATTAACTTTAATTCTAGTAATTTAATTATTATAAATTTCATTAAATTTGATTTAAATTTAATATTAAATCTTACTTCAAATTTTAAATATAAATTTAATTTCTAGAGATACTTTAAATAACTTTAAAATAGTCTAAAAATAACGAGATTAATTAATAGAATACTAGCTTTTTATAGCAATAATAAACTACTTTATAAGATGATCTATATAATATATCTAGATCGCCTAATAAATAAGAATCGTTAGAATAAAATAATATTAATGCTATAATGGAAACTATATTAGCTAGTAAATAAAATACTAATAATATAAGATTTTTCAATTCGATATATAAGAATAAGTCGATGACTTTCGATGCTTCTTTAATAAAGTATATATTAAAAGAGATCTATTTTCGAGATATATATTTATCTTTAAAATATACTCGTGATGTAGCTAGTATTAAGAATAATAAGCTTATTTATACGAATCTTTAAACTTATTTTAAGAAATCTACTTTAAAGTAATAATTAAGTAAGCTTTTTAATAATAATAAGCGTCTTATAAAGCTCGAGAATAAATTAAATAATGGAGATAGAATACTAATCGAACGATTTAAAGTATTTATTAATATAGCGATTAATTCGTTATTAAAGAAGAAATATATTTTAAGGAATTTTATTAGCAAGAGAGAGTCTTGAGAATATATATAAAAGATCTTACGTGCTTCGAAAGATATCGATTTAATTAATATTAAAAATTAGCTTAATATAATTTATAATAACATAAATATTAAGCTAAGGCGTGAATTAAGAAGATTAAAAAATTAAATTATCTTATATAATTTTCTTAAGAAAATAAATAATTTTAAGTATAATTAATAAATCTACGTAAATAGATATAATTCGAGAATATATAAGTTTTCTTCATCTTCTTCGAGGAATATCTTTACACGAGATCTTTATAAAATTATTATTCTTAAAATTAAAATAATAGCAGTAGAGATATGTTTAATTAATATTAATCTCGTTTATATTATCAATTTTCTTAATAATGTCGACCTTAAAGTATAAATTTTAATAATTAATATTAGCGATTTTGTTTTTAGTCTTTTTATTAATTTAATAATTAATATAAGAATTAAAACGCTTAATTAACTTAATTATTTCCTCGTTAATATGATAATTAAAATATTTATTTAAATTCGTAGTAAAATGCTTAATAAATATCTCGTTGATCTTTATAAATCGCGGCTTTAAACGTATTAAATTCAATTTTAAATCGATCTTTATTTGATAGTTAATAATAGTAATTTTCATTAAGATTAATATTAATTTAAGGTTTTTAGTAAAATTAAAGTAATGAAAGATCTTAACTTAATATTATAAATCGTTTAGAAGTAGTTATCTATTAAATCTCTATTATTAATAAAAATATTAAATTAGAATATAACGAATAGACTTAAAGTTCGAACTATTAGAAAGAAAATAATAATATTAAACTCTCTTACTTTATAAGCGAAGATTAATATGAGAATAAGATATATTATACTAATTTTAAATATAATCTTAAGCTTTCTATATAATTAAAAAATAATTAATTTATTAACTTTATAAGAATCGAAATCTATTATCGAAATTATTAGAAATTCTTCTTATTTAAGATTAAATTATATAAGCATTTACGGGTTTATTCTAAGAAGCACGTTTATATTAACGAAGTAATATTTATAAAGTCTTTTAACTTCGCTAATAAATAATTAAAGATTATTAAATCTATCGCTTCTAATTAGAATTTAAGAAATAATTTTATTTTTTAACTCGATTTTGCTAATTAAGAAAATAAAGTTTATATTAATATTAAATATAATGTGAGTTTAGTAGATAAATTATAATATTCTTAGCAGTGTTTAAAAGTAGCTATTTCTAAAATAATAATATCTTTGCGAGTACGAGGGATTAATGCTTTCAAGGATAAGACTTCGAAGTATATTACGTAAGATATTTATCTTTCTAAAATTAATAATTAAGGTCAAAAAGTGCTTATATATCTACGTAGGGAATTATATATTATTAATAACTTATGTGTTAAAATACTTATCGAACATAATATTATTAAGTCTAAAGAAATTATTATTAATATAACTAATAAGAAAGTTAGGATTAATAGCTATAGCATTACGATTAATATTATTACTGGATCTCGAGGCGAGATTATTCGAAGAAAGGTTTATATTAAATTATTTATTTTCGTATCTTCGTATAGCGAGATAATTCTATTAACTAAGAAAATTAATTTATTTAACGATCGTAATTTCTTATTTAAATTAGTAGTATAGACCAATTTAATAATATTCGCTTATTTAATTAATTATATAATAACTAAAATCCTAATTTGAAATAAGTCTAATATATTTATTTAAATTTTAAGGAAATTAAGACTTAAAAATATTCTATAAATAAACTACGAAAATTACTTTTAAATTAATATCGAACCTAAATTCGCTTTAACGAAAATAATTATAAATTTAAGTATAAACTTAAGTTTAAATTAATTAACTCTCTTATTAATTAAAGAAAATAAGCTATTAAATAAAATTATAATCTTCGGGAATATATAGATTAGAATTACATTAATCGATTTAGTTAATGAATTTCTATAGATTTAATAAAATATCGATTTTATTAAAGTATAAGAAGGTAATTAAATAAAGCTATTATTAAGAGATAACTAATAAATTAAGATCAATAAAAAAATTAAAATCTATTTTTTAGGCGTATAAGATCGAGAGATAATTAATAAAGTCTTTAATAAGCTATATAAATAGAAAAGACTTAAATAAATTAAAGATTCTACACTCTTCTTTTACTCGATATTCGTTATATAAAAAACAGTATACAATAATATTATTTAGAAAAAATCGATAATTAATATTCGAGATTTAAATAATTTATTGCTTTAAGATATATATTTAATACCTCTTTAATAGAATATAATTAAGATAGTAACTAATAATAATTTTATTTTAATAATTAATATTGTTTTATTTTTCTATTAATAATAAGTGTATTTAAAATATCGATATATATAAGTTATTATAAGTTAGAAAAGTTATGAAACTTTTAATATTTTAATTATAAGTTATATAAATTCGATTATTTATATTTAACTATATATTTTAAACGTAAAAGCTTCTATTAATAATATTATTACGAGTGCTAAGATATTTTATCAGCACTTATAAGATCTTTATTAATTATTTAGACTTTTCGTGAAATTTAATATTATTATTTTTCCTATAAAAGTCTTTTTAAGATATTAAATATTAATTTATTAAAAAAAAAGTTAATTCTTTTGACTAAATGTTATTAAAAGATAAGCTTAAAGCTATTTTAAATTTATAATATCTTAATACTTTAAGAGAACTCGAATATTATTTGAGATTAATTAACTATCTACGTTAGTACGTTTATTTTTATATATAATTAATATAGCTTTTGTAAAATCTTACAATACTACTATTTAAGAAAATATCGAATTTTAAACGTTAGCGAAAATAATATTCTTTTAAAATAAAGTTATCTATAGCGTTAGAGAAGTAATTAACTTCTGTTTAACTTCTTTAAAAAGTATTATCTTAATTAACGATTCTAATATATTTTAATAATACTAGAATTTTATAAATTAATTTAAATATCTTAAAGGAGTTTAATTTTAAGATAATAGTCTTTTATATTAAATTAAATATGTATAAGAATAATAAATAATCTTCTTGTATAGAAACGAAGTCTATTGTTTTTATTATTAAGACTTTTAACTATAATAGAAAGAAATTATTAACCTATGAAATTAAAGATTACTAGCCTTATTTAATATCTAAAGAGAATAAGATATTTAATCAAATCTTTAAAGTATTCTATAAGAATATAAACTAATTATTCTATTATTATTAATATTATAAAACAAAATTCGATTATTTTAATTACGTTAACAATACGAATAAATGTTCGTTTGATTCGAATTACTTAATTCTTAAGATAGTTTAATCTTATTATTTCTCATAAATCTAATAAAGAATATATTATATTTAATGCTCTATCAAGGCTTGCAAGTCTAAATAGAGATAATTCGCTATCTTATTATTATTCGAAATTAAATACTCTCTATATCGCAAGTTTAATAAAAATAACTTTATTTTATAAGAAATATATTTAAGATTATTAATAAGATAATTATACAATAAGGATTTCTATATAGTTAAATATTAATAATAGTCTAATTAGCGAGAATGTAATATCTTTATCTTTCGTGCGAGAAAAGCATCTCTTTGCTATTAATGCTAATTCTTATTTTTTTATTTTAATCGAAAGAGAGTTAATAATAAGAATAATAAAGTCTTATTTATGAAATATAGCGAGATCTTATCTTTTATATTAATAGAACTATTAATTAATAATAACTTTATATTCTCTCTTTGCTAATAAAAGATATTCTTACTTTAATATATAGAAAAGAATATTTTAACTTTTAGAGATACTACGAAATTATTATATTATTTTAATATATTTATAAAATTATAAATCCCTTATAAGACTTTATTTGATATTATTTAATTCTATAGATAAGAAGATACGTATCTTACTATAACTTATAATTAATCTTATCTTCGCTCGTGTCTTTTTATACTTTAACTATTAACTTTATTCTAATATTATCTCTATTAAATTATAAATTAAATTAAATTAAATTTATTATTTATAAGTTTATAAAAGTTATTTAATTAATCTTTAATAAATTAACTTGACAAGTATCTAATTAAGTAAAAGTACTTTTAAATCGACTAAATATTATTAATTAAGAAATTTCAAAAGCCATTATTAGCGATCGAGATAGAATTTTTTTTTAAAGCTTTAGAAATCGCTTTTTAAACTATTAAAGATTTCTCTACTTTATTTAATAACTTATTATTTATAGATTAATAATACGAGCAAACGAACTAATTAGACTATTAAGATAGCTTTAAGATACTTCGCATATATTTTTAATAAATCTTCTTTATAATCGAAAATTCTATTACGAATATAGACTTTTTTAAAATAATATCGTCTCTTCTAAGGTTATATCGAGCGAGATAATCTACGATTTTATTTTTAATAGATTCTTAAATTTACTTTATTTATTAAGTAAAATAGATTACGTCTCTATACGAATTATAGCTAAAGATATTATTTCTTTTATTTAAATATTTAATAAATTCTATTATAATAGAAAGTATTAATTAATGTTTCTTAGAATAAGAGAATAAGCACTTTTTCGATTATATAAAGACTATAAGATCTTCTCTATTCTTGATATAATTAATAAGCTATTATAATAATATATTAATCTTTTTTAGGTGATAAATAGAATAGATAGACTTATCTATAGACTTGCTATTTCTATAAAATAAAGAGTTTATCTTATCTTTACGATAGTATAATTAAAGTCTTATTCTACGCTATAGAATAATTATTTTTAACATTCTCGAACTTAATATATCTCGTCTATTTTTATTAATAATAATAGTATTATTAATTTAGAAATCGAATAACTTTTTAATAAACGAATTATTAAGGATATAATTTGACTATAGAATATCTAGTGAGATGAAAGAAATATGATTCTAAATATAATTAGTGATATAATATTAAGAATCTTGATAATACTTTTGAGTTGATAAAGAAATATAAGGAGAAAGTAGCTAGAATTCGAGCTATTATATCTATATTTATATTTATCTCTATAATCTTATCTTCGTTTTCTTAGTTAAATCTTATAAAGAAAGAGATCGTCTTAGAAATTAGTCTAAATAATACTTATATTATATCTATTTAAACGTTTAACGAGTATTATTAATCGAGAATTTTTTTTTATTCGATAACGTTTATATAATTATTAAAGATATAGTCGTTATTTTATAACTATTATTATTAATTGATACTCGATATTTGTATACTAATTAATATTCTAATTAATATTTTAATTATATAATTTAATCGTCGAAAAGATCTTATTATTATTAAAACTTCTCGTTAATTTTAATATATTATTATTAATCTATATAATATTTTTCTATATACTTTAATATATATATAATAATTAGCGAGATCGCTCGCTTTTTCTTCTATTTCGGCGAATATTATCACGAAAATGTACTTGTCAAATCAATTAAGAAATCGGCTAAGGTAAGTGCTTGACTAGTTGGCTTGGCTGGCTCTGAGATTTTTCCAACTTAGAAGAATCAAGACCTACACACCCAACTGACCATACACCCATTGCTGTTACACTTATTAAGAATTCGCGCTACTTCCCAAAACTTATACTCATTAGTATTCTCTTTTATATGTATACTATCTAGCTAATTAGAGATAAGACGATTATATAAATTAGAGCTAGAAGTAAGAGTAGGCTTTAATTGAGTAATACTAAAAATCGAATATATATTTTAATGTCCTAGAATAACTAATTTATAAGTCTATTTATCGACTTTCTAGAGTATTTCGAAGAGATCGATATATTATTAAAATAGCTTAATAATAATAGTAATAATAGTGATAATAGAGATAAAATAGTCTATATAATCGTAAATAAGCTTAATCGCCTTACTTAAGAAATATTAATTAATGCTTTCTATTATAATAATATTTTTAATTTATCTAAGTAAATAAAATAATATTAGTTATCTAAATACGAATAATAATAGATTATAATAGAGATATAGTAATTTCTCTAAATAGATCAAGTGATCTATTAAATTAAAATTCGTAAGCTAATTCGTTAAGAATTTTATTATTAATTGTAATTAAGATCGAGTTATTAAAAAAAGCTTATATTCGTGAGAGAATTAATGATTAGATAGCGAAATTCTTTATAATATATAGATAGAATCGTAATACTATTTACGCTATTTAATTAATTCTCTCGCTACTTTTATTTATCTAAGAATAATAAATAATCGAATAAAGTAAATTTATTTCGAGCTTTTTAAAGAGCTTCGATTAAAGCTTAGAAAAGAACTTTTTATTACGATTCGTAAGCAAAACTTTTAAGATTTCTTAATTTATAGTATTAAGTCTATTAAGTAATATAAAAATCTATTAAGCAATAGAGTAATTCTGTTTATTAAATATAAAAGTTATCTTTTTTATAAATTTATCTATTATAAAAAAATATATAAAACGATATTAGCGAAGACTCGATTAAGTATAGAAAGTTATAAGGGCGATATTAACGTGTTTAAAGGATTAGATATTAAAAATAAAATCTAATATATTATTCAAGATATCTAATTTATTTATAAATATATTAAATATTTAAAATCTTTTTATAAGACTTCTTAATCTTAAATAATTATCTTTATAAGCTATTCTAAGAATAATTTTAATTATATATTAAAATATATAAAGACGATATAGATTAATAAGCTTGCTAATATAAAAGAAAAGATTCTAATATTTTTATATAATATCTTTTATATATTTATTATAAACGAAAGAAAAATTAATAACGTTTTTATTAATATTCTTATTTTTAGTTATTAAAGCAGAGATTCTAATATAGAATAAATCTATTTTATAATTATCTTCGAGGACTTTAAAAAACGTAGAACTTATCTTTATAAGTATAATAATAAAGAGAGTATCTAGCTTATTATATTTATTAGAGAGAAGTTTATACTTAATATTTATAAGTTTTAAAAGTATATCGAGAATAATATACTCTTTTTTAAGCTTATATCGAATATTAAGATAAAATTATCTAAGAAATTAAAAAGCTCTAATAAGATAAACGTTTATTTTTCTAATAAAATTTATTAAGATAATTAATAACTATCTTATAATATTTAGAATAATAGAATAATTTATTTAAGTATAATTACTTCTTAATAAGAAAAATAAGATCTATTATCTAATTTAGAGATAATTCTAGTCTCTATTAATTGTTAAAGTACGCTTAAGATAAAGAATACGGGTCGAAAAGGTGTGGTATATTTGATGGTATGGGATTAGTTTTTCGAATATCATATCGAAAGGTATAGAATATCTTATACTTTTATTGGGTTTTTAATAAATATATTACGTAATATTTTTTTATATTCTAAAAATACGTAAAAAGCTTAAGCG
>JANQBS010000331.1:0-38998 GCA_033085395.1 Xanthoparmelia taractica | reverse complement strand
AAGTGCTCTCTAGATTAATTCAAGTAAGAAATTAATTCTTTCTTATTAAAATTCTATTTATTAATTATTCTTTAATTGAGAAAGGAGAAGCGAACGTAAAGTAATAGAAAATTAATCTCTATAAATTAAAGATCTGCGAAAAGAGTAAGAGAGATAACTTAAAATTGTTCTATAAGTAATCAAAAAAGAGGTCGGCTTGACGATCTTACGTAGATTGCAATTTAAGAAAATAATGTATTGTAGTTATTATTCTATTTATTATTTATTAGAATAACTATATTTACTTAGCGAGATTAAATTAGAAGGGAGTTTATCTTAATATTACTTATTAAGTATCGAAGTTTAATAATTGCTTAAACTAATTTCGCCCTAACTTATATATTAACCTAAAATTTTATTATCTTATTCGTCACCTAATATGAAAAATAATCTACATTATAAGATATTCTTATATATATTAGAAATTTCTTAGATTATTTCATAATATTAGTAATTTCCTATCTTATATCTTTATAAGTAATCTAATATAACCCCTTCATAATATCCTTTCATAATATGATATAGTACGATATAATATGAAATATCCCATCAAATATACCAGACCTTTTCGGCCCGTAAATATAAATTAATTATTTCTCGTCGTATTCTTTTTCTCTACTTAGAAATTAAAAATATCTTATAAATATTTCTTCGATATTTATAAAGAACTTATTTAAAACGACTATAATTTATCTAAAGTTAATATTTAAATTAAGATAAAAATCTTATTGCTTCTCTTTCTCTTATACTTTCTAACTATTAACTATTACTATATAATTAACACGTTATTTAGAATATTTAAATTAGAGTTAATTGATCTAAGCGAGATTATTCTTATAAAAAAAGCGAGAATATTTCTAATACGATCTAAGATTAAATTTAGTTATCTAATTTTACGATACTATAAGAGAATCGCGATCGTTTACTAGATCTACTATATAAGGCGAATTAGACGTATTTCTACGAGTACTAATTTTCAAAGAAGTTAAATATAATAATTTACTATATTAGAAATTATTATAATCTAGATTATTTCTTTACTTAGCGTAACGAGAGTATATATCTTATTCTTAAGACTATTATAAACTCATAGACAACTCTAGAGAACGCAGTCAATGCGATACAGACGAAACTTAGACTTTAATATAAGAATCTCCGACTGGAGATTACGAAATCGCGCACTAAGCGATCTAGGGCCGTTAATTTTATAATCTTTTATATCGTAATTAAAAAGATTACGATATTTGCTATCGAAAGTATTAATTCTAAATAAATAGCTATTAAGAAGCTTATTAAGAAGAAGAAGAGTTAGATATCTAGCTAAAAGTTATTTATTAGATCTTACAATTGCGAGATTCTTATTAGATATCTATTTTCTTATAGATATCTTCTATTTCGAGCATATAATAAAGAATTTTCTATTCTTCAATTACTATTTTATTCTCGTTAATAAATAAACGATCTTTCGACTTTTAGAATCTTTATATCTCGCTACTTCGACGAGACTCTTAATTTATCTAATATAGATTCATCGATCTTTCGAGATAAAATCAAAAATAGATATCTAAAGGCCTTCGTATAGTTAAACGATCTTTATAATAAGCTATCTCGCTAATAGATTAATTAGCTAACTAATTAGTTAACTACTTTTTAGATTAACGTCGCAAGTAGTTATATAGCAATTTAGAAGAATCTTTAGAGAATCTTAATCGAGCTTTTAATTCTATCTTCTATTAAGTAAACGAATTAAATAACTCTATAGAAGAAAAAAAAGTATAATAAGACCAGCGCCCGTAAAATAATAGTTACGAAGGTCTCTAAAAGAGAGACTCGATAGTAGAAGAAGTAGAAGAAGTAGATATTAAGATCTATCTATTAGATTTCTCTCTTATTGGCTTTTCGCTCTTCTTCTCGTCTTTCTTCGTCTCTCTCGATTACTTAGCTAGCTTCTTCGATTATTTAATTAATCTTAGAATATTAGAAGTCTCGTAATCAATAAAGCAAGAATAGTGCTTCTATATTCTTCGTTACTTCGTCTTTTTTCTTCGCTTCGTTAGTATTTATAAAATTTAAATTTAATCGTTTAATTAAGAAAAAGAAGATATAAGAATAAGATAAAGATCTATCTTAGAAGAGATTTCAAGAGTCTACATTAAATATTATACTTTAGCCTACTATATAGTTAATTAAGAAGAAGTCTAAGTAGAATCTAATATCTAGTAAAACTATAAATAAGAGGGAGTCTTAGTAATAGCGTATTCTAAAAGTAGTTTATTTGCTGAGAGAATCTCCTGAGAGCGAGAAATAAGTATATAGCAGCTACTCATTACGTTATACATCTATATATAGGCCTCATAAAATAATTGCGACATCATATTACAGATATCCTGTTTAGCTACCCTTATTTTAGTGGGGCTATCATACAAATTTGGGTAGCAATGCAAATCCTGCGCTGCGCCCCTATCCTGCGCCCCCAGGACTTCCCGGTATCAGGATGCTCCTTGCCCAGCACCGTTTCCGTCAACGCCAGTGCTATTTCCCCAAAATGAGAGTTCAAATTGCAGACTCTGATTCTTGCATACCATCTGCACTCTTTGAATTCCTTCAAAAGGCTTGTAGGCTATCAACTTCCTCTGACTCTTGCATTCTTCTATTACCCTTCGAAATATATCAACCGCAGACAAATACTGGGCTGTACGGCATAGCTGAAGCAGATTGCCCCTTCAGTCGCCAGACTTCATCCAGCACAGGGTCCAATCGATCGCCCTTGTACCTGAACACTCCATGACCCCCAGAATATCGTAAGAGCTCGCCATGTATGTCTCCTCCACAATCTCTCTCGTCCGCCTTATACCTCACCCACCCCACCCTACCATACCCTACCCTACCCACTCGCAGCATCCCTAAGGTAAGCATTATAGAATTCTACCCGTAGCCAACCAACCAACCAACCACCTACCTCCTGCACCAAAACCGGTCTGCAACTCACCTTTACAGCTCGCCCCGCCCAGCCCGGGCGGCATACTAAAACAACAAAACATTTACTAACCCGTCCGTCCCCCCACCCCACCAACCCAATGTTCCATTCCCTCATTCAACCATTCATCCTTCGTTCTTTGCTAGCTGTGTCATGCCGTAACATTGCCCGCGCCGCTCATCCACTTGGTTGGAATCCACGCACGGCGGACCGATAGATAGAGCTGTCTTGCGCGTGAGCGAGCATTACGGTTGCCGGCGACCTGGGTGCATGGAATAGAGTAGGTAGCTCAGGTGTTTTGCGAGGGGGTTAGGTAGGTAGGTGTATGTTGTGCTTTGCTTTGCTGTATTCTTAGGTAGAGATGGAGTTGGAGTTGGAGATGGAGATGGAGATGGAGATGGAGATACAGGGTCGTAGTCGCGCTTATAGTTTTTTGAATGAATAAATAAATGAATGATTGATTGATTGATTGATTGATTGAATGAAGGGGGAGGCGAGGGCGAGTGGGGCGCTGAGATGGGTGTACTTTTCTTGGTGTGAGTATATTTGGGGCAAGGGGTAGGCTGAGGACGGAGAAAGAAGTGGAATAAGCGGGCATTGAGTCTCTACTTGCTGGTTTGATCTGTTTAATGCCCTGCTCCTTTTGGTCATATCCCATCTCTGATTTCGTCTGCGAAGATTTCATACAGTGGCTGCCGTTAAGAAGTCGTTTGACAATATCACCACTATGTGTTGCAATTCGTTACCTGGAGGTTTCCAGCTCCTCAAACCTCAATGCCTTTTTTCAATCAGTTGCTCTTCATTCCTTGCACGTCTGCATTCTCTAGCGAAACGTTCAGGTTCCAGTTAATGGCACCATCCTTCCCATACCTTTTCTCCAACCACGCGTTGGTCTTTTGGAAATGTCCGCAATCAAACTGAGAAAACCCGTTAGCAAACCCGCACCATGCGAAAGATCAAGACAGGTACTCACAAACCCCCTAGCCGCACTCAAAGGGCTCGGATGTACGCTCTGCAGAACGCAATGCCTCACTTTGTCCACTTTGGCCACCCTCTTCGCCGCCGGGGTCCCCCACGCCAAAAACACAACCCCATTCATCCGCTTCTTCGCCACAATATCAATCACCTTTTGCGTGAACTTCTCCCAGCCGTGATTAGCATGACTGTTCGCCTCGTGCGCCCTCACCGTCAGACACGCATTCAGGAGCAATACGCCACGGTCTGCCCAGGGGGTGAGCAAGCCTCCGTTCTTGGGAGGAGGTTCGAAGCTCTCGGGGTATTCTTTCTTGAGGAGCTTGTAGATATTTACGAGGGATGGGGGCGCAGGGGTGGGAGGGCGGACAGAGAAGCAGAGGCCGTGGGCTTGGTTGGGGCCGTGGTAGGGGTCTTGGCCTAGGATTACGCATTTGACCGTGTTCAGGGGGGTGTGGCGGGACCTTGTGCATGGTCAGTAACGCTAGTGAATGCTCATTAGGGTCTCGTATGATTGGTGGCGTACCATGAGTACACATCCGCTGCAGGAGGAAAGATCTTCTTCCCATTCTCATGCTCTTTCTTCAGGAAGCGCTTCAGATCAAGGAAGTCTTTCGTCACAATTTCATCTTTCAACTGGGACAGCCAAGTTTCGTCCAACGACGCAATCTCCAGTGCTAGCAGGTCTTTTTGCTCAGGTGTGAGCTTCTCGACCCATTTCCCTTTGTCGAACTTGGGCAATGGTGCCGCAGCTTCTGCCGGTGGAGGGGCTGCGGCGGCAGACGAGAACATGGATGCAGTTGTGGCAGTTGTTGATGCGGTGGACTTCTGAGAGGCGTCGTCGAGAAGTGTGGTAGGAGAAGAAGGAACGGTCGAGGGGGCTGTAGATGCAGCAGCGGCGGCCGGCTTTGCTGTGCTGGACGGCGAGGAAAAGAAGGAGGTTATAGTGGCATTGGCTTTTGGTTTCTTGGCGGTCGAAGTCGCAATGTCGCCGGCTTTACGCTTGAGGGGTGTGACCATTGGGAGAGCAGTCTCAGTCTGCAATTGAAGGAAGGGAAAGGGGTTGACCAGATGAAAGCTCTTTATCTTTGAGCCTTTGAGGACCGAGCGCACGCTCGTGACGCGCATAACGCGCCGGTCAGCCCTATGGAAAAGCTTATCTTTCAGTGACACATGTCAATTTGAAGCTTGTCCTCTTTGGTAATAGAATCGCTTGACAGTACAACATAAAGTACCTTAGAACTGTACAATATCGCCAAGAGGTCGTGGGCATGACTCCTACAACAATCTCGCAGGTTTGCCTTCCCACTTGTTCGGGCGTCAAGATATCCCACCTCACCCATACAATGGCGTACATGGACTCATTGCTTACTGTACCCTGCTTTCACTCTCACTGAGTGCACAAGCCACCACCCACATCAAGCCAAACATCAAAGCTGAACAACTCACAAGCGACAAGCGCACTGGCATTGCCATATTTGATTACTCATCTGACACCGCGGTCTGGTGGTCTGCTTCCCATGCCAAAGCTACCAATCAATAATACCCCATCCTGGCGGTTCATTGTGACACTGCATCGAGTCAGGTCAGTACAACTGTCTTGTTAATAATAGACGGTATTGGGCATGGGAATAGGAGGTGCATCCATCCGACAGCAGCTACCTTCCTGCGACCTCTTGTATTCGAGCCGTCTCCCGGTCCACACATATTTTGGCTCATCCTTTCATTCTCTGTGTTTTCTTTTCCTACACCCTGTGCAACCCCGTTGATTTGCCGCTAAGCTTCGCATCTGCCAAAAGAGGTGCATCAATTCAGTCGACCCACTGACCTTCCTTTCTGTTCTTCCATACAACGCGCATGTTTTGTAATCAGCTCGATCATTTGCTAGATCTTTCTGTCTCTGAGCGCTCATATTCATATCAGATTTAGAACATCCTATCGTGAGGTTATGCTCCTGCCTTTGCCCCGTGCTTCGACAGTGTCTTCTCGTAATTCAGGCTTGTTTTCGATCCGGACACTTTTTATGTAGCTGTCGGGAACGCGTCTGATCAAATTTCAGCGATCTTCTAATTTTCGTAATAAATTCTACTTGACGTCGCCCAGACGAGTTGGCGAATCGGCCGACTGGCCCTGCACCGACAACAGTAACGTCGTCTTGCGTCCTGTTGTGCTGCTTGCTGCCTCTCGTTAGCTCACTGCCATTCGAGCGCAGCTGGGTAATAAGTATGTCGGCTTTAGCCATCACGTCAGCCCCAATCTAAATCTCCATTGAAACGGTTCCTACTCCTCCGGACCAGAGTGCGAGATGTAATGGTGTCCCATTTTCCACCTCAAGCAACGTTCCCGCTTCAAGCGAAAGCTGAATAGTGAATATTTTTTAACTTTATCGTATACATAGTTAATTAATCGGAGGCCTTGCTCTACCGATGATACGTTTGACCGCTTGGATTCTGTACTACGCTACCTAACTACGGGAAAGGCAAGGGCAGTAAAAATGGCTGTGTAACACTATCAACATAGTACACCCGGAACCACAAGTCTTCCTCGGCGACCATTTCAAAAGCAAGACCTACAGCATTGCCGCATCAAACACCGAGATGACGGAATCAAGCAACACCAGTAATCCGCCGTATATTCCTCCGGGCCCCTTCGCCTCCCACCACCACCTGACCTTCCTGCTCCAGACTCCTCAACGCCTCCGCGAACTCTGTCCCCTCGACCTGCGCACTCCCCAGCTCACTGACGCGCCTATAAACTTCGCTGTATCGCGCTGATCCCCCTGACCTCGTCATCTCATCAAGTAAATCCGTAATAGCCTTCTTCAGATCCGACTTGCGTCGCCGCTCGCTTGCACTCGTACCTTCGGTGAGCAACCCCATGTCGATCAGTCCGGTCCGCGCATCCGTAGCTGCCTGCTTGAGCGCGGACTTGATCAATCGCACGGCCTCGTGCACGTCGTTGGCAGAGACTTCCTCCGCGAGGCGCATCTTGGCGTGGGCTTCTGCTAAGCGGATCATGGATTCCAGTTGACGGGTCGTGGCCGTGATGCGGCGCTCGGCGGCTCGTACGTCTTCTCCGAGCTTACGCATCTGGACGTACGCGGAGACAAGAGCTTCGGAAGCGGCCTGTGTGATCTTCGGTTGGCATTTTGTGCGTGCATAGGAGATGTAGGAGGTTAAGAATTCGACGGGCTGGGGAGAGGTTAGAGATTGAAATGAGTCGGTGAAGATAGAACTTACGAGGACTTCCTGGGCATTTCCATTCTCTGGTGTATCCTCGAGATACATTCCTACGAGATGTCGTGCTAACCTCCGGTCATTTTGCTCGTCAATCTGATCGAGGACTAGGTAGACCAAATCAAACCGAGACAGTAGCGTTGGTGGGAGATCGATGTTTTGCGGTACCGGGAGATTGACATTGTATTTACTTCCGATCGGATTTGCGGATGCGAGGATGCTGGTTCGAGCGTTCAACGTGGTGATAATGCCGGCTTTGGCAATGGAAACGGTCTGCTGCTCCATCACCTCGTGCAGCACAGATCGGGTCGAATCCGACATTTTGTCGAACTCATCAATACAGCAAACGCCTCCGTCTGACAGGACCAGCGCACCAGACTCGAGTACCACCTGCCGTGTCTCGGGATCTCGACTGACATAGGCTGTGAGACCGACGGCTGATGACCCTTTGCCGCTAGTGTACACTCCTCGAGGTGCGATTCTGTGAACGTATTTCAAGAGCTGGGATTTCGCCGTCGAGGGATCACCGCAGAGCAGCACATTGATGTCTCCTCGGTACTTCGGGTTTCCTCCTTTTTCAAATGATTTGTTTGTCCCCCCGAACAATTGAAGTAGGATACCTTTCTTCAGATCGTCCATCTCATAGACGCTCGGTGCTAGCGATCTTGCCAACAATTCATAAACGTCACCTCGAGCAGCGGTGGCTTTGATCTTTTGCTCCTCTTCATCACTGATCTTTCGGGTCTGTTCAACATCTCCCGCGACCTGGTCAGACAGCTCCTGCTCGATTGTCGAAACATCAATGCCCAGTCTCTTCTTGTCGACCTTCTGGATGTGTAAAACGTCAATGTAGGTTTTGAATAGGGCCTTGATCGTCCGCTGTCTCGGGTTGATACGGACGGGATTGCTTCTGAAGATGCCAGTAACTTCGATGCGGTCGCCAGCCTTACATACGTCAACGAGCTCTTCGTATGCGCAAAGAGAGACTGAGTGAGGTGTCTGGCCATCTGGTACGCTGTCTGGCGTCTCTTGAAGCTTGATTACTTGCTTATCTGCGAACTCGCAACGATTGTGCACAATCTGCATGGAATTCTGAGACTCGCAAGCTTGTCGAGGGCATCGTGTCGGTTCGGCAATCTTTCCTCTATCAAGGGAAACGTTGACTGCGTGGTTGCAGACCTGACATCGGAAGAATGCTGACAAGTTGATTAGTCTTCACAATCTGGCGAAAATATTTTCCCTTACTTACCCGTCTTCATATCTGGTATGACTGGGGTAGTCCGTATGACAAGGCCTTTAATGCTGACCATTTTGTCCATATCTATAACCGTATCAGCACCAAATGAGATTTCAACATGCGCAGATACTCACCATTGGGATTCAATTCTCTCATGTTCACAGAACTATCCAGTCCGAAAGGTTTGACTTTGTATACCTTTGTCTCCGCTTCTTGTACCAAGTCTGGAATCATCGACTGCTGCTCAACATGACCGTTGGTCTCTGAGCTTGGCACTGCTGGCATAGAGCTGCCGGGTCTTGCTTGTGCGCGCTGTTGCTGTTGCTCTGATCGAAGTCTGTTCATCTCCTCTTCGGCTTGGTCCACAATGATATCCTTAATCGCCTGGTCCATGAGTGGGACAATTTCATGTGGATATGCTTGCAATTGATGCCATAGCTTGACTGTAGATGGAAAGGCTTTCAAGTTTCGGACATCCAAATTGAGCCCAGTGACCCCCCATTGGCGCATGTTTTTCAACATCTCAACATACTCCCTTTCATTGCCTCCGCTCCCAGGCTGGGAAGTCTCTTCCTCTGTAGCGCCGTCCGCCCACATCCGGTACTTCTTCTGGTAGCCCAATAGGAATTCCTTGAATGTAGACATTGTATCCTGGATGGAGATGTTCGTGCCCCAAATGATTCTTGTAGATGAGCCTCCAATGGCATCCGCTTCCGATGTGTTGGGGTCAAGGTTGGAAAAGGTGGCCGGATCTGAGGGAGCGCCATCTCGGACGGGAACACCATTCTCATCAACGAACAGTCGGCGGCGGCGGCTGGGCGTAGAACCAAAAACATCGGAGTGGATGTCCCCTCGTCTCGAGTTGTTGAGGCCAGATGTACCGGGCGCAGATGACCTTGAGGATCGAACAAACAGACCGCTGCTACTGCTGGGTATATCGGGTTCTCGGTCACCATTGGCGGCAGCTCGTGAGGGACTAGACGATGACGCGTAGCGGATTGGGGACGAATCTACGGAATTAGAAACTGTGACCTGTCGTAGATTCCGAACTTACCGCCTGGCGGTGCTCGGGGAGTACTGCCTGCAACAGAAGCCTGCTTTAGAGGCGAGCTGATGTTCGTGTTGCCATTTCCATTTGCGTTACCGTTTGGCGCTACTGGAGATGACTGGAAAAAGAGTGGAGATGAAGACGGGATATTCTGCCGTGCAGCCTGGGGCGTTGCTTGCACTGACGCTGGCCGTGATCGACGAGGAGCTGGTGAAGACATATTATGCAGTTGGTTGTTGGTGAATGAACGTACTGCGAAGGTCAATTAGCAGTGGGAAGTCTTTTGGCTCGTCGACGCGACTTGACGCGTAAAGTGGGTAACGCGTACTAAACACGGCAAGGCGGCTACGCTACTACGAAATCAGGTAAGGCGTCACGGCGGCAACTGGCAGGGGTTTGCCTAGGGGCGGCTTACAATTCATCGGGGGTAGACTAAAACTCGGCAGGGATAGAATTATACAGAGCATATATGACTTATCGAGCGGATAGCGGATACGTTTCATATATGTGGAGACTTCATCGGAGGTAGCAAAACAGCATATACTGAGTATATGCTGAGCATAACCCTAGGAATACAAATTATCTAACCCTAACCCTCCTAACCTAAACCCTGCCTAATTAGTCTTCGGGGGGTTCTGAGGCCCCCTATCCTAATTCTAATAACAAAATATATACTTAGTATATAATAGAGCATTTACTGAGTATATGCGTGAATCTTATTTGGGGTGAAACAAATATACTTAGCATATGCAGAGACCTCATTGGGGGTAGAAACGGATATGCTGAGTATATGCAAAATTTCTACCCCTCCCGAACTTTAGTCTATCCCTGCCGAGCTGTAACCCGGGTCGGTTTCGATATCCTTCGATATTGATTTACCACCTTCACACTGCTTGGGCGCTCTTCGTCTCGGACTCTACACTATCTGTGCCTCGTCCTGTGCACACTTCCTACATCGTTCGAAACTTGAGCTGGAGATCGAGGGTTTCAGTCCTCCCGGCTTCTGCGGCCAGCGATTTTATCGAGCTGCTGGTTTGGCGGTCTTTGCGATGCCTTTTCCCATCCACCATTCTCAAATGTGTGTTGCAGCGCTACCTGCCTTGCTGGTTGGGACGCTTGAGGACAGTATTATATCAGCGCTGGTGGTGCGGCAAGCTGTTGACGAAGGTGCAAAAGGACGCCTTATATGAGATCTTGCTATACTGAGCTGCATATAGGGTGAGGTAGGATTTTGACAAGTCTCCTACAAGCTGAGCATGTAGTTTCGTGAAAAGATGCACATATATGGCGGCGGCTGAGCTCAGCTTTCATGCAAATGCAGGATCGGTGTTTTGTGGCAAGCTGTGCCGTCGCAGCCTGATACGCCAGATTTGAGGGCTTAAAGGTTCGATGGACTCTGACAAAAACATTCTTTTAGAATACGAAACAATTCTTATTGTCGTTTTGGAAAAAGTGGTGTTTGCGAAAATTGTTCTTCTACCCTTGACGCAACTTTCGACCTCACGATGTCTATTCCTCGGGAAGCCCATGCGTACAGTCAAGTCTCCCGGGACCGCACTATACATTCCCAAGGAGATGTGTCGCCCGTCACCCCCTTGGAGACTATCGCTGACACTGATTTGGGTTCTGTGGAATTGATGAGTCCTGGTCTTCCTCAAGCTCCACAAGCGAACGCAGATAATCAGCAACTGGATAGCTCTCCAATCTCAGTCCCATTGGCTGGCAGCAACATTGACTTGGAGAACGCAGATCCGACCAACTCAGCTCGTCTAAGCATTGCAACTGGCGATAGCATAGGTAAGAACAACCCCATCCGTGAACGCTTGGGGGAGACACCAACCACAAATCTAACCAGGATATGCCAAGCTACTCGAGGTTTTCATTTCCATATTCAGGGAGCTCGGTCGTGGACAAATTCAGATTTTTGTGTTAGATGTCCGTCTCTCGTCTCTACTGCACCCCCATTGTGCGTAAGGATGGATATAACAGCCCAAATGAGCGCGGACAAAAGCTGCGGCAATTTGTCGAATCCTAGCCTTTTGAGAATTCATTGTTTGAGTGGTCACCTCGTTGCTTGATAATGAGGCTGAAGGCGCAGCGCCAAATTCTAATTGGACCGTGATTGCGGTGCTCTGCATGCATGCATGGCTATATCGAAATTTGAAACTGAAACAAAGTGCGCGGCGCAGACAACCACATTATAAGACTTAGAGCATACCCACAATTCTCCTAATCTTTTCACCTGCACAAGGGCCGTAGACGTTGAGCCCCCTTCATCAGTCACCGAATCCACTCCATTGATGTTGCTATCAGCCGGAAGATCCTCTCTGATCACCTTCAGCCTCCTGCTACGGCGGTGCATCCAAGCCCAGACATGCTACTACCCCGACCAAACCGTCGAACCCAGCCACATTGTCTGTAACGCCAGCGCACAAGTCTCCCTCTGCTGCCAACCTGATGCCACGTGCCTCACCAGCGGCCTCTGCTTTGCGAATTGGGACACCTCCATTAATACTGGCACTTGCACCGACATAACCGGGACTGACCACAGTTGCTTCCAGCAATGTCCCTTATCGCTCGGCATCGACCATGGATTCCACACGCTGTATCGCTGTAACGACAATAAATGGTGTTGCTCAACGAGTGGTAATACAACTAGTTGTTGTAATGATGGGGGCGTCGAATTGTTTCCTTTGAAATTTGGGGGTGCGGTCATGGGGGGCACCGGATTCGTGGCCGGTTTTACGATTGCGCCTGTGGACCTGTTACAGACGAGTACGAGTACAGTGGCTCCCACCGCGTTGGCGACGCATATTGCCATGGATCCCGGAACAATAACGCATCAATCTGAGGCGGTAGCTAGCAGCACCCCAGCCGCTGAGACTCCCCCCACAGAAAGTACAGCCAGCGCCAGCGATGCGATAAAGACAGGTCTGGGCGCTGGTCTCGGGGTTGGAGTGCCTTTGCTCGCTGGGTTGATACTCGCTTTATTCTTTCTCAGACGCCTGAGAAGTCAGAACAACAGCCAACGGACCGACTTTGAAAAGAAAACCACTGGTGCTGAACTCGATGGTGATATAACAGCGCGTCATGTACGACACGAAATGGGAAGCCTGCCGTCGGAAATGCCAAATAGCAGACTCGAAATGACGCAGGAGCTCGGAGTCTGAGGATGATGCAGTGAGGTACGCGTGAGGCTTGCGGTGTGAGAAGGAGAAATCGAAGAAGAAAGCAACGTCTGCCAGCCACCTGTTGCTTCAGATATAGCAACGGCACTTTGAAAGACATGGAAATAAGAGAGATATACAATAGGGAGATAGAATTTCATTTGAGTAAATCTCGCAGGTACAAACGAGCGCAGACCCACATACCTCCCAAATTTCCTATAACGTATACAGGACGCGCGCAACAATGTCCATTCACTTGCACCATCATATACACCTAGTCCACTTGGTGTGAAGACTGAAAGTGACTTCGTCAATGCTTCGTACAGAAATACTTTGTCTGGATAGCGCCTCCCATTCCAGCATGTATCCCATTGTACCACGTTAGTAGTAAAAACCCAAATTGCCAACGCCAGTACTATGCTCAATGAGAAGTGATTCCCTTCAACATGCATGCTTCATGTACCCTATTGAGGACCTCAGACTGGTCCTCAACCGCGCCTTCTCTGCCCAAAGACCTCCTTATCCCATCCGCCGGTTCCTGGGGTGTAAAATGTCTTAGCTAGCTACGGATGAACCCTTGAAACTTATCGAATAGTGGGACTATGGGTTAATGTGTCTCATGATCTGGCCGCTGTTGCAGATGCATGCGCACATGCGGGGAACACGTGTCTTCGAGAGCACTATATGTATAGGTCTCACATCATCAGTTGGCTCTTCATTCGAATTCTTCTCATTCAGAGCAATCGCATTCTTTTATCCGACCCACCCACGCCTATATATAGCTATCTAGCTAGACACTCCAGGTCTATACCGCATAGGTATAGGGAGTCTTTTTAGCGCTGAGGCACGTCCAGGGGCCCATCTAGGCCTACTACCCAAGGCTCCCGATGGTTTCGCACCAAACCGCGAACTATTAGTTAAACCAGTCCAATGAACCAATAGTTTGAACTGGTTCAGTGATATTGTAAATGGTTCTGAACCGGTTCAGCTGTCTGAACTATTGGTTTGAACTGGTAGTTTTGATGATTTAGTCTAATAACTATAAATAAGTACGATAGACGTATTTTTAGACTAGTAAAGAATAAATCTACTATTAAGACTAATAATTAATATTAAGATAGATTAAAATAACGTTTATTAAGTCTGAATCTAATCTATAGTATCTTCTTATACTATTATAATTTATTTAATATCGTCTTAAGATCCTAAATCTCCTTCAAGCTTACTAGTAATACACGATATTTTACGAAGACTCCAGAGGCTATAAACTATTAGTCTAAACCATTAGTTCGTGGTGTGAACCGGTTCAGGTGTTGAACCAACTATTAACCACTTATATAGCCTCAATTTGAACCGGTTTAGGCCTCGAAACCGATAGTTTGCACCATCGGGAGCCTTGCTACTAACGACCTGTCTGGGCCTACTAACTGCTGACCTTAGCGTTGGGACGGCCTAATCATCTATCTACAGTACTACTTGGTCCCGGTGTGTATGCCTTCATGAATGAGAACACTAAGAGCGGATTTTGACCAGATGGAACGGTACCACATACAAGAACGATTTATAGTGAGTGCCCGTCCACGATGTTCATGCTCCTCTAATACATACGTTCGGTGGCCCCTTTGTGAATTCAGAGACGTTACTCACCAATGAAGTCACAGTGCGCCTGTACTGTACCAGCTAGTCTTGGAGGCAAGGCATCTTACTCAAGGGGTGTCTTGAATTATAATGGACCAATGACGGGCCGCGGTATCAGCCCTACCTTACCCTTAGCCAGACTATGCGCTCTGGTAATGCTTCGTAGGATGGTTTACTGCCTTGTATACGCGGTGTCTAAATTTCATCTTTCTGTGGTTAAGGATGTGATGAATCAAAGCCGCGTAATTTCACTAGCGGGTTCCTTCCTTTTATATTATCACTTCATCTATCTATTAGAGATGCTAGTTTCCGACATAGAAAGAAGACTCTTTACGTAGTCTTTATACGGATATAGAAACATTGTTCAACAATGTAAGAAGAATTACATCCGTGAACGCTAAGTGGAGATACCAAATCACGTTCAAGCCTTCAAGCGCGGTTCTTTCTTTCTCCTGCTTAGCATCTTCTATTTTCTGATAGCGCCGACTTAGACACATGGAACCTCTTGGCCCTGAGAGTTTGCCAAACTGCGCACGGAAAATTCGTTCTTGACATGGGCGGTGTGCGGCTCGGATCCTCCTTCGTGGGCGGGAGAGTCTAGAGCTGCTGCATTTGCTCCTGCAACCGTACCACTCCTAAAATTGGCAGAGTTGCTGCTACCGGCTGTGATAGAGTTGAATTTGCCAAGGTCCTGAAGGGGAAGCTCGTCGTTGCTGATATCCGAATAGGTGTCGTTGTTGTGCCTTATTCTCCATGTGAAAGCGCTCGAGCGGCTGTGGATGCTCGACTTGAGCCTTGGCAACCATGGGTGCAAGAGCAGTCGTAAGACCGGGCTACAGGCTACAATCACGGCAAGGCTCGGCTCGATGACGCTCCAGACGTATGTGCCTGTAGAAGTCCAGGTGAAATCCGAATCTGGACCGAAATCCGTCTTGGCAAGGTAAATGATACGGAGGATCGCAACGACGATGTCACTGCGTATATCATTAGCAATCTGCTTGCTGCATAGCCACTCGAGACACTACGTGGACTTGTGCCTTTAGCGTGACCTTAATGTTCGCTTAGACCTATCTTGGTGGATGTTGAGATTTGAAGCTTCCATATTGAACGCATGGGTAATGCTGGCGATGATTCAGCTTCAATGTCGACTTTCCAGCTAGTCTGTACCGATTCTTTCAGGAGACGCGCATACGCATGCTTACCGATTATCATTGCATCGCCGAGGATGTCGAGCGCAGCGATCGAGATGTATGCTCGGTCTAGTTCGCTGCACTTCCCACCCGGGATGGATTTATCCCAATTATAGGCAAATGGACGACAGAGCCCCGCCCCAATGGAAAGAATCATGATCATCCAGCATGCGCAGTACACTATGGCACACCTGTGCGAGGATTCATTAGAGATGATGCCGTACAACATGACCGGCAGGATCAGTCTGCTCACCCACAATTCGGAACGAATGAACGAAATAGATTCGAATTAGGAGTAAACAGATTGAGATCTTGGCTAAGCCCAGGGAAGTTCCAAAGGAAAACTGCACGGCACTGATGAGCTGTTGCGTGGTTTAGTATCGTTAGAATATGCGGCGGCTAGTATTTGACCTTATAGAATGCTGCGATAATGTCCTTTGTTAGGTCCTGAATGTGATGACTAATACCTTCGTAATAGACAGCTGCTCGCCTCGTGTTAGCTGACTTGGAGCATTAAGGGTTTCTTGAAGAGAGCATACATAAGAGGATAATAATTATCTGGGCATAGATAGTTATCTACGGACAGTTGGCTCGGTCAGTCTGTCCGTAAAATCTAACAGGAGGCCTGACCAACGCCGGTAGAATTACCCAATCGTCGGCTCCTGGGGAGACCTTTTGCAATCTCCTTGCGGTGAAGCGGCCGGCGACACATAGAGTAGCTATGATAGGAAAAAGAATAGCGCAAATGACGGCCGACTGAGCGTGTCCATTGTCTAGAGGTAATGGGGAAGGCCAAGCCATGGCCCTTCCACTGTTCTAGCTTAGACGGTGTAAAATCGATGTTGTCCGCAACACTGAACTGACCTCGCCGGGGTTGAGGGCCAGACACGTTTTTCAATCTACAATAAATATATACAATCGCTTGACTGCCAAGGATGCTCAGCTCATTTTGTGTTCGCAACCCATTATCTCAAGGAGTCCTTGAATTAGAGCACGAAAAGCAATTATCACTCAGAACCAAATTGTCGGCTCCTCGTACTTTCGGGCCCAATTCTGTACAATGTACCTTTTGAGAGCGGGGCAAGGCCGTGGTGTCAGGACAAGCTAGGGAGCCTACAAATAATCTGCAAGCCACGACCATAGCCAGAACTGAAAGGGAAAGAACCTACCTGCACATTTCCTGTCTTCTCCTGGTGTCCTCTTACGATCGGCGAACGACTAATCTCGAGTGCTGGGTGGCGTCCCCATTGTATAGTTGTAAAAAAGTCGTGCACAGCAATTGATGCGAAGGTGATAATGTGTTTCTTGCAGCCCAAACGGATTCGAACAGCCATTGGAATACTGTTTAAATGGGCTGCAAGACCCCTGTGCATCTGATACCCGATCCTTGTGTGAACACAGTCTTAATGATTCTGTCACACGCACACCATCAAATAAGTGGGTTCGACAGCTGAATGTTGGGGCATCTACCGGCAAGCCTGCAGCAGTGTACATCAAATAGATGTCCAGCATCTCAGCCCGCCAGCTTAGCCCCGACAGGGAAGTTCGGGCCGATCGCCCACCAAGTCGCGACGGAATCTATTCTGCTTCATCTTTCTGCCTTCCAGGTTCTTGTAGATTAACGTATCAGTAGTATGCTGGATAAGATAAAGAGTGATGGGTTACAGGTACTTTAGGGCGTTAACGTGCCCGTTTCTATGATTTCAGATACGTAGCCAGCTGATGATGATCAGGTGGCTCAATAGCAAGCTGAGTGTCCGATAACAAGGCTGAAGGGATGCATTACGAAGTCTCCCGCGCATGAGGTGTGGTTGCATTGGACATTGCCTTGCATTATCCGATCCTTTGCATGAGAGAGCGTGGGACGTACCTTTATCGCTCTGCATGCCCCAATCCGGGCACACCCCAGTCTCGAACTTGTCGACCACATCTTTGTTGTGGTGGCTTGCATACTATTGAACTAAGATGTCCGGAGTGTTTTCGGTCCTTGATTGGGCGGACTAGGGACACTTCCACTCGTAACATCAGTAATTTATATGCTGAATGGCAGCCTGTTATGAAAGCTATCATTCTTGACACATTTGCAATGTTTTTCTCTTTCTGATCCAGCAGTCTGCCTTCAAGTCTCAAATTCATTATTTTCCTGTGTTTGTCATCAATCCCTTTCATCACAACAGTCATAGCCATGACAGATTATCTCATTCTTGGAGGTGGCCTTGCCGGCTGCACAATTGCATCTTGTATTAAGGAATATGATCCGTCGGCGTCTGTCACATTGGTCGAGGCCGGACCCGATGAGCATGACAACCCGTTTCTCATTGAGCCTATGGGTACCTTCCAACTGCACATGAGTCCCCTCGAATACAATTACCATACAGTACCTCAAAGACACTATGACGGTCGACAAGTCTACAATTCCGGCGGCAGGGTCCTTTCGGGTTCCAGCTCCGTCAATTATGCTATGTGGACTCGTGGCGGAGCTGATGATTACAATCTCTGGTCAGACATTGTTGGCGACAAGCGTTGGAGCTACGACGGTATGCTACCCTGGTTTCGAAAGACTGAGAGTCACCACGATCCCAAGGGCGCGGATCCACGCCAGTATGGGTTCGAGGGTCCCATACACACTACCGCTTCTGCTCGCAAGTATCCTTTGAAGGAGCTTCTGCGCACATCTTTTATCAAGGGCACGGTTCTACCGGAAAATCTTGATGCCAACGGAGGGAATCCCATCGGGATTGCTCCCTATACTGAAAATTGGCGAGCGGGAGTGCGGCAGCCCGCCAGCGAAGCTTACGGGTTAAAGGGCGTCACGGTTCTCACAGACTCGATAGTCAGCCGCATCAGACTTGAGAAGGGTGTTGCTAAGGGTGCGGAACTGACCAGCGGGCGAACGATAACGGCTAACCGGGAAGTCATCGTTTGCTGCGGCTCCCTTCGTACGCCACAGATACTCATGCTTTCGGGCATCGGACCTGCAGATGAGCTCTCGAAGCATGGCATCAAGCAACTTATTGACGCGCCAGAAGTCGGCCTCAACTTTCATGATCACGTCTGTATGGCGCAATTTTATAAGGTACGAAGCTCACGCCTGATTTATGAGGGTCTTGCTCTGGGGACTCACCGTCTGGCGCCTTTGCATATAGATCAAGAACCCACAGAACAATCTCGTCGTCGGAGCTGAAGGCTGGAACCATCCTTCCTATCTTCCAGGGATTCCTGCTGACCTGGTGGTTACCGCTTCCGCGCCGCGAGAGGCTTTACAGGCTGCCATGATGAAGGATCGGATGCAAAACGTCACGAATCAGCACCCGCATCTTCAACCCACAATGGGGCATATCGAGGTATGTAACCGCTTCTTTCTTCATCTTCCCTTTAGTATGAGGGTCTGACAGTGGGCCTTTTCATCAGATCCTCCCAATCTACGCTCCAACTGAAGCGCCCCTCACTGACCTCAACATACCTTTCGACGGACCCTGTCTAACGGTCGGCACACTCAATCTTTTGCCAACATCCCGTGGCAGCGTGCGTCTTAGATCGGCCGACCCTAGCGCCGATCCGCTTATTGACTCAAATTACTACGCTACCGAGGCCGATCGTGTCGTCATACGTGAGGGCATGCGTCTCGCGATGCGTGCTCTCGAGACTTCAGAAGGTCAGGCGATAGTGGATGGAGAAGTTGTACCAGCGGGTTTCGAGGCCTTGACTAGTAAGAGCACCGACGAGGATATTGATAAGTGGGTGAAGAGGAGTGCGGCTACGTGGTTCCACCCTGCTGGAAGTGCGGCAATGTGGAAGGTCGTCGATAACGAGTTGAGAGTCATGGGGGTGGAAAGGCTCAGGGTTGTGGACGCGAGTGTGCTACCGTGCCCAATTGGGGCGCATTATCAGGTCGTGACTTACGCGTTGGCAGAGCACGCAGCGGATATTATCACAACTAGCTGGAGAGGAAAGAGTGAGTAAAGTCTGGTCGGTAAAAGAAGCCATTGTCAAATCTCTTTTTCAGATTTTGCGCCCTGATAGGGTACGATGCCGAGGAGACGGAGTTCATCTGAATGATACATACGTATATTACTGTGCAAGAAGCGTTGGAGCTTCGAGGGTAATAGGAAGATAGGTTGGAGCTTATCCAGTTGAAAACTTTGCCTCTGATATGCGCGCGTTAGCTCGCCTGTAAGGAACAGTGGTCCGTGGGTACCTAAAGTACGCTTCTGGTGCTTCTTTAGTAGAACGCTTCGCGGGACGGGCGGTAAGCGAGAGCCAAACTTCCGAGGCAGGCGTAGCCCCGCCTAGTAACACCCCCTTCAAGAAAGATCTGAGGAAAGATGTGTGCATGAGAGTGAATATTAAGGTAGCGGCTGAAAGGAGTGAAAATAAGATCAACCGGTACGTGTTCTAAAGTGGCTCACAGGCCGAAGCTGGACTGCGGACTTCGACAGGAAGCCGAAGAACTGGCAGCCACATGCCAAAGATCGCATGGTATCTCAAGTGGAGCTTTGGAAAGAAGCGCAATGTGGGGATGAGGTTATGATGCTGCACGGTGCATACCTTTATCGATATAGATGCGTTTATCCTGCCAGCGCTAATGTGAGTATCCCCGCAATCCGTAAGTTACGAGCGAACTTCGTTATTTAAACTCGGTACCTACTTTGCTCTCTCGACTGTGTACTCTTCTTATCATTTGACCTTACGCATTGGTGCTTTCACTTGTCTTGGCCTTCTGCTTTTTCTCCATCACGCATCTCCCCATGACTATGATGTCTGTGGCTTTCTGGGCCTTGCTAGCTCAAGTTGCACTTTCAGTCTGCCCATACGCACATGCCAGGTCCAGATCGCTCCTTTTCAATGAGCGGCTACTGGCCCAGGGACTTCTGGGTTCTCATTTCGGTCAAGTTGATATTCCTGCTTCATACGATTACGTAGTTGTTGGTGGTGGAACAGCAGGGTTGGCCATCGCGCGTCGCTTGGCTGAAAAGCATACCGTCGCCGTCATTGAAGCCGGCAGCTTCTACGAACTCGACAACGGTAATTTGACAGAGATCCCCGCCGATGCTTCCTACTACCTCGGAAAGAATCCGGCGATTCAAAACCCTCTGATCGACTGGAGGCAGCAAACTACGCCTCAGCCTGGTTTCGGAGGGGTTTCGGTGCTCTACCCACAAGGACGAACTCTTGGAGGGGACAGTGCCAGAAACTTCATGTGGTATCAGCGAGGATCTGCGGGCTCCTATCAAAAGTGGGCTGACGCTGTTGGCGACCAAAGCTACACCTTCTCTAATTTCCTCACGTATTTGAAAAAGAGCGTTCATTTTAGCCCGCCAAACCAAGGAGCCAGAGCACTTAATGCCACTCCAGTATACGATGTGTCTGCATACAGCGGCTCGGGGGGGCCTCTACAAGTTTCATATCCAAACTTCGCAAGCCCTGCGGCATCCTGGCTTTCCCTCGGTCTTAGCGCCATTGGCCTCAAACAGTTGCCTGGTATGTCAAGTGGCAACCTACTCGGCTGGACCTGGATTGCACAAACCATCGACCCGATCACGCAAGTACGCAGCACATCAGAGTCATCATTCCTTCGTGAGGCTCTTCAACTTAACAATAATCTACTTGTATACCGGGAGACTTTGGCTAAAAAGGTGTTGTTCGACGACAACAGGAAAGCCACCGGCGTCATGGTGGAGACTTCAGGACTCGGCAGTGGGAGCGTGACCTACACGATTAACGCGAACAAGGAGGTCATCGTTTCCTCTGGAAGCTTTCGCTCACCTCAGATGTTGATGGTTTCAGGCATTGGACCTGCAGCTGTTCTTCAAAGCAACGGAATCGATGTGATTTCTGATAGGCCTGGCGTTGGTCAAAACATGTGGGACCACATTTTCTTTGGCCCAGCATACGACGTTAACACTGTCACCCATAATTTCTTGGGCGACCCTGCATTTGCGGCGCGGGCGACACAAGAATACATTATCAATCGGACCGGAATCTTGACTAATGTCGGAGGAGATCTGCTGGGTAACTGAAACTCATATCCATAGGTTGCCTCAGTCATTGAATAGTTCTTCACTGACCATTGCGATAGCTTTCGAAAAGCTCCCTCCGGGCGCCGTTTCCATTTCCACTCGAAACGATCTTGACGTAACATTCGGTGGTGACTGGCCAGACATTGAGATTCTCTCGCTCGACGCCTATACTGGACGCCTGAACGATTTCGTATTCGGAGCGCCAGACCTCAAGAACTACACCGCCGTCTGCATCGCGCTAATCGCACCATTCTCCAGGGGGAACGTCAGTATTGTCTCCAACGACACAAGCATCCACCCAGTAGTCAACCCAAACTGGCTTACCGATCCACGCGATCAGGAAGTTGCGGTTGCGGGATTCAAGCGTGCCCGTGCTGTTTTCCAAAGCACGGCTGTGAAGCCGGTCCTTATCGGTTCTGAAGCATTCCCTGGTGAGAATGTCACAACAGATCAAGACATTCTCAAGGTGATCATGTCCAGTTCGGACGCCATTCACCATGCTGCTGGAACTAATCGCATGGGCATGGTAAGTGATTCGATGGCGGTTGTTGACTCGCAAGGTACGCTAGCCTTTATCCACGTGTTGGAATGCAATAGGCGCTGGGGCTTAACTAACTTGCCATCTTTTCTCCAGCTAGAGTCATTGGTGTACAAGGCCTTCGAGTCGTGGACGCCAGTGCATTCCCTCTACTTCCACCAGGGCATCCCCAAGCAACTGTCTGTAAGGAGGCCAATCCTTGATACTCCTGAGTCCTGGAACTTACTAACATGCGTAAGACGCTCTTGCCGAGAAGATCGCGGATGACATCCTTGGGACTTCAAACACAAGCTCTTCATTTTCAGCTGGAGACACGGCTACCGCCCGTAGGCTTATGGAAAAGCCATAGCGAGTTTGGCATATCGGGTAGGAAAGTCGGAATTGGTATCATACCAGCAAAAGGCAGAGTCCATGATGGGATTCTGTCCAGATAAAATTAGATCGAGCATCGTACCATCATCGTGTTATGACTCCGTCCTATAAGGGTGCTCGCAGCCTAATGTCCCTTCCACAAGCACCGGCCAGCTACCTCCCACGCATCAGAGCTACATACGCAAAAAACTTGCTACCTTCTCATACCCTTCCATTATCCCTGCGCCTTTCTCGTCCTTTAGTGAACCCTGTAATCTTTCAGACAGGATACAAAAGTATTGTCACCTATGATTTGTTCATATATTTCATGTTCTCGGCCTAAAAGCGGCGATCAGGATAATGACGTTCCAGTTGTTCATGTCACGATATAATATGTGTGTAGTGGGATTGACTGCTTCATTAGTCTGAGTCTTCTCCGGACCAAAATTGATCTGACACATCGACTTGGCAAACGGAGGACAAGTACCAGGATAGTGACATACTTCGTTAATAGATATAGACTTACTACCTGTTGCAAATCGACCGAATTCTGCCCGCTTTAATGTATATTACATAAAGATAGTTTAGAAGTAATAGTACTATAAACTTTATAAAAAGGCGATTACAGACTTTCCCTGTATACTTATGCTAGGTCAATTTTTTTTTAAAAAAAATCGTTTATTATCGTTTGAGAAGACGATGTCCTTACTCGACATACGTAGCACTTGGGTCCAAGGCCTACAAGGGATTCCTAACATTTCAAAGGAGCCAGATTCAGAATACAAATCGTGAAGAGCAATTAGAGTAACTTCAAAGACTATGTCAAAGTAGGGTCACACGATCGTGACATCAGCTAGCTCTGCGCCTTGGAAGAACTCCGCGGTCATAGTTGAGAAGCCAATACGACGAAAATGTCCAGCTGCGCCGGGTACTGGCCAAAGGACCAACGCAGAGATATACGCTCGAGAGCCCACAGGAACCTTATCGCGCATAATGTCGAGGCAAGTCACAGTCTTGGCTCTGGCCTCCAACATATCTTCGACAGCATCCATGCATACCCAGCAACAGTCTTCTTCTATTTGTCTGCGTTGTTGGCTTTCGTAGGTTTCTGACGTTTTGTCGACTTTTTTCGATCCATTGAACACTTTTTTGATTATACTCCGCGATTTCCTGTCCTTAGTTGCGTCTGATGCAGTCTCCTTAAAGATCTTTAGTCGCCCGAGACTATAACAGCCGGGTATATCCTCAAACCGCATAGTGGTGATGCAGCCGCGCAATTTGATGTAACCGCTAAGGTACCGTCCAAATGACGACCCTAGCGTACTCTCACAGCGGATGTCAAGCACTTCGGCCAAGGTGCATTTCTCACGATTCGGCGTGAGGTACTCATCTGAAATGTACCAGACAATGGGTCCGCTCCTGGATGCCCATGAAAATGAAGGCGCGACATATGATGGATGGCGCTGGCTTTTTCGACCATCCACTGATTCCCATTGCAAGCCGACGAGGATATTGTGCTTCCAGAGGCCTGCAAAGTATTCTCCTAGGTATGGACTTAGCCGCTCAATGAGGCTAGAAAAAGCCACTAGGGTGTCTGCTGGGTGGGTCAACCCTTGGGATGTAAAGGTTTCACAAAGGGCACTATAGGTTCGCCATACGAGTTCCATGCGTTCCTCGGATTGTAAAGCTTCTGACTTCTTGAGAGCGCGAGCAAAATGCGCCTTTTGATGACTCCACGTTGAGTCGGCGCCGTCTTGTGCGACGTGGGCCATTCCGCCACATTCGCAGCGTACATGTTCATTGCACTCAAACCATATCTCTTCTTGCGTACCGCCGAAATGGAGGATTCTTGAGCTGAAAAGGCGCTCTTGGAAGCACCAAGCCCTTCCAAACCAGCTGTCGGTATCATCAGCCGGGTTTACAAAATTGTCATGATCGATGGAATGCCGGACCATCACGTCTGTGTCGCTAAAGCTGGCGATACTGTCAGTGATTCCCTCGAAGGTACAACTTTTCTCTTCCTTTTCCAGAGCAAGCGTATGCCCGTGAGCTGCAAAAACCACATAGGCATTTTGATAGATGGCTAGCATTTTGGGCGATTCAGCTAGCCAGTCTGTTTCGTCGCCTTGAATGATGCACAAGGAATCGATCCAGATATACCTTATACCCAGTCGAAGTGACAACCGGACTGTATCTTGAAAGACCTCGGGTAGATCGCCCCACTGTATCCCCGCAGATCTTTCGTGCACGTTCAGCGACGTTGTCTTAATGGGTTTGCTGCGAGCCCAATAGTGACTAAGCGCGACGTACTTGTAGTCGTTCTCTTGATCGATAGAAATCAAACTAACCGTAGGATCAGCTGTATCCGTTGAGAGCCCGACCTTCAACAATCTGGCAGGCCTGGCTCTCTGCGGGAGGCTTTTACATGAGGAGTGGTTGGTGATACAATCCTCAATCCATTGACTTAACCGCTGGGTACAAGTATCACTGAGGACGTTTGGAGCTACCTGTGCAGATGTTCCGAATGCGCTCCATGGACTGGGCTTGCCTGTTCTAGTTAGCATTCCTAACCAAACAGCAATTCTGGCAAGCTTTCAATAGCGCATGTGCACATCACTGATGATACACACGATGCATCATATAAGTGCGAGTAAGTGAGTCTCACCTTCCAGAGTGAAGTAATCAAGATCTATCAAAAGTTCGTTGCGATCATACGTAGAATTACCTCTTGGCTCGATCAAAAGCCGTGCCTCCAAGTATCCAATTTTCCGCGTATAATTCAAGCTCAGGAAGACTCTCCGTTCATCGACTAGGCGATCAGCAACGGGTTCGAAGCCATATATATTCTCGTTGGCCAGTAAGTAGTATTGCTCTTCCGTATATTCGTCCACATGATCTTGCAAGGCGTAAAGATAATTGAGCCTGTTCCATTTGCACTCCCAAAAAAAGCGATATTGTTGCAGGCCAAGCCAGATTGTGTAGCAGAACTCGCATGATTTGGCGCCTTCCGTCAGAAATGCGACAGTTGTCCACACAGTGAAAATGGGGCCACCAACGCTACAGTCAACTGCAGACTCAGACACATCTACGTCTCCCAGATCGATATCAGAAACATAGGGCGCGTGTCTGAAGCCACAGCTGCCAGTCAGATTCGCTCGCTGAGAGATGATCGTTCGTTCATAATTTGGCTGCCGGGTGCTAGGCTTCCCTTTGTGAACATATATCCACCGTCTGCCGTCCCCAGTCTTTTTGCCCATCAAGCCATGACGGTCGATGTGGTTGTTCATTTCCGCCTTCAAGGTCTTGAATATCTATAGCAGAACAGTAGTCGATTGAGTACTTCACACTTCGGGTTCAGCCCCGCTGAGTACATAGTATATGCATTGTTAGGGTTAGGGTCTCTGTGACCCGGGAGCCTTGTCGGCTGACCGAGGCTGATGGCAGCCTTATAACGCGCCCATCACGGAGATAGTCTATTAAATATTCATGATGAGCGGTATCTCACACTCTACACAATGCAGGACGATGCACATGCTATTCTTTGTAGGTCCTTGGCTACATTGAGGGGACTTTTGAATACCGACGGACGAAGATAACATCACATCTAGCTTTCGAGAGTGCCAGTTCCATTCGAAACCGATTCAGGCGTATACCCACCATTAGGTGCGCTAGTCGACGTATTCGTGCTCGTTCCTTTTCCATGCTCCAACTCGATATACGATCGATGGCTGAGTGTTCCGTCACCTTTGGGCGCGTCTCCTGTCCAACTGACCTTGCGTTTTGGAAAAGGCCACGGTCGGTCGGTAAGGCTTTTTACAAGATGCTTCAAAAGTGGCTTAAGGACAGGTACGCAAGCGCAGATGAGGCCGGTATGAACCTCGATGATGCTCCAGAGGAAAGTATCTGCGGCTATCCATGGACGATCTGCTGAAGTGAGGTCTCGCACCGCGTAGGCGAAACGTACGATGGCGACGGCCCAGTTTCTAAAGGCACGATCAGCTGAGCACGCTCAAGATGCCGAACGATGGGACAGACTGACACAGAGCCAATCATGAAGATGATTGAGACCCCGAACTTATCTCTTCGAGACAGCTGCAGTTGCCAGACCATGGGTAGCGGCAGGATGAATATCAACAAATCCGTTATAAAGTTGAGAGAGCCGTACCCGTAATCAGCCTTGATCGTAAGGATGCAGTGACCTGGGATATCGGGTTTCCAGTATTTAGCAATAGGTTGGCATCCGAATATTTGAGTCCAGAAATTACTAAACAGGTAGCCGAGCGTGATAAACATGACGGTCCAGGTGCAATATCGAAAATTTTGATCGACTTTAAAGAGCCGCAAATAGAGGAACAGTATGGACATCTTGTAGCCGAGTAGACTCGGCAAGTAGGTGCAGGAGGCTATGAAGATCCACTTTTGGTATTGTTCTCTAAGGTCTCCGTGGAAGTCCCAGGCGTGAAGACCCATTCCATAGCGAGTCGCAATGCCAATAAGGACGGCGTAGGCGACGCAAAACGGTAGAGTAAGGAGCGCAGTGTAATCGTCCCAGCCTAATGTCCAGTTAATCCGCGACCTAGTATATATCCGAGATGCCACAAAGATGGTGGAGAGTACAGAGCAAGCGATTGCGGTTGTGATAATCTGATGGGCCCTTGACGGGACACCAGTTGGTACACTATCTACCATGAAGAAAGGAGAATGGACAGGAGGGTGCTCTAATTGCAAGATGAGCGCAAGGACCACCGGACATTTGGCAAAGCAGAAACATTTCAAGGCTGAGGACGACATGTCAAGACTCTGCACGCTGATTCAGATCCCCTCTGCATACTCGCTACACAAGATTTATAATCAGGCGATTTATCATCGATTACTACGCACCCACATGTCGCCTCCGCCATTGATAGCTAATTCCCTTGTCAGCTCACCTCAGCTGGTTGGGTTTACCTAAAAAGGAAGGTGGGGAAGGTAAGCGGCAGTTGTTAAACCAGAACACCATCACTATCGATATTCATATCCTATATTAAAAATCACTAAGCTCGAAATCGTCAGGGAGTTGAGGCTGGTGCTTAAGCTTCGCTTGGTCGTCTCTGCCCTTGTTATAAACAAGTAAAAACCACGGCTTCTGCGCACAGACGTCGACTCCTCAGCCTTTTCTAGCTAAGCTCGATTGAAAGTACAATTTTTGACGACATCTACTTTCTTGAGGTTTCGAGGTAAATCGAGAATGAAGCGTGCTTTGTCGAGAACCGGGTTCTCAGGCCTTTTTCTAGCCTCTTTTTTCGAGGTATATGTGTACCCCATAACACCCAATCAACGCCGTCCGAGGCTTTATAGATCATTGCGTCTGTCTCAATCAGAAGACTTGATGTTTACATGGGGGTATACGTATGTCAAGGCAGAGATTAAGTGTCTTCTCGCTTGACTATTCACATATCTCATTAAAAATGGTCGACCCCACCGTGGTTATAGGACACGCGATTAAGATCTTGCAGCCATGGAGGCTAAGCGACAGCGACGTGATACTGCCTCTTGCAAAACAACTGACTTTTTTTGGCTTGGCACTTCCCCCCCCCCACCAGGAAAATCAGGGCAAAAGGATCGCGAAAAAAAGATATATATCAACAACTACGTCTATATAGAACCTATAATTACTTGCGTGAGAATCGTTATAGTTAACACTACAGTCTAATAACTCTATATATACGGAGGATGGCGCAAAAAGTCCTGGACATGCCAAGCCCTTGGTATTCTTGTAGGGCTGACTCTAAATTTCTCACACATCTATCAATACTATGCATAAGATATCTGTGCTTTATATACAAATTTCTATATATGCGATATTCTTTCTACACGTCTCGATAATTATATTTCGAGATTCTTAGAAATTTAATTTTTTTTTATTAATGTTAAGTATACTTACGATAAGAAAAAGAAGAAGAATATAATATAAATATAACTTCCTTAGAGTTAATACTCTCTATTCTTTTTATATTCTTTAAGATATTTAATGCTTAGAGTATTAATTATAATGATAACACACGTTTATAAGCACTTATTTTAATCGAGACTAAAATTACTTTTAAAATAATTATTATAATAATTTAAATTTTTTATTAAACTATTACTCGTCTTTAAAAGTAAGTTAAGAATTAAGAATATAATTTAGAATAGTTAAAGAAACTTCTTCTTTATTACGTTATAGATAAGTTAAGATTTAATTGTTTTATAATTATTACTTCGAAGATTAAGAGTGTTATTTTAATTATTATTCGAAAGAATCGCTATAAGCGTAAAAAAACGTTATATATATTGACTACTAAGCAAGGTCTATGCTCGTTAATTATTCTTAACGTTCTTTATTAAAATAATTTTCGGCTCTATAAAATAATTAAAAAGTCGTTATTAATAGAGATTATAATAAAAGCTTAATATTAATTCGCTTTACGATATTAAGATTAAATTATAAAATATTAAAAATAATAACGAAACGAGTGTTCTCTTAAATTTAAGATGGGGAAAAATTAAATTATAGCGTTAATCTAATAAGATTTTTACTAAGTCTACTATACATTAATATTTTATTAATATTATAGAGTTTATATTTTAAGACTATTTTTCGTATAATAAGAAAGATTCTTATTATATTTAAAAGAAGAAAATTATAATCGAAAAGAAGAAAATAAAGATTAATTTAGCTAAGATTAATAAGATTTTAAAATCGAAGATCAAAGAAGCTTAAAAATTAAAAATAGAAATACGTTATATAAGGCTTTGAAATCTATTTAAAAAGAAGTTTAAATAAAAGGTTATTGTAGAGATTAAGAAGTGCGTTATTACGAGAAAAAAGAGGGAAATTAACTAATATCGCTATTAAAAGAAGATACTAATCTCTAAGCTTCTTAAATTCGCTTAAAAATATAAATTATCTCGATTTAATATTATAATAATAAAAAATAAGATCTCGATATATATCTTTAAATAATAAGAATTAGTCTTTCTAGAATTTGAGATCGTACGTCTACTATAATATAGAAATTTATTAGATCTTAATATAATTAAGTCTTATTAACTTTAAATAAAGCGAGAAATTATTAAAAATAATATATTAAAAACTCGAAAAGAGATTATAAAGATTTAAAAGAAGTACTAAGAGAATCTTTCTTAGAGTCAAATTCAAAGATAAATTAAGCGTATATCGAGATATATTACGAAGATTATTCGTTTAAAAAAAGATAACGAGTATCAAGAGAGTCGTGAAGAAGACGATATACGTTTTTATAATTTAGTCGAGCGTGCTTAATAATATATTCTTAGCTATATAAGGCAGCAGCCCGAAAAATAAAGATATTTAAGAATTTAATTATTAGTTCTACAAGAATGCCAAGGGCTTGATATGTCCAGGACTTTTTGCGTCATTCTTCGTATTACGTAACGTTATTATTAATTGTATACCCCGAAAGCTTAAATTCTCGATTTTTTCGATTTTTTTTAAAATAGGGCTAAAAAAAAGTAAATAAAAAAATTCGAAAAATTTACAATTTTAAGTACCTTATACATCGCGTAACAAAGTTACGTAGTATATATAGAGTTATTAGATTGTAGAATTAACTGTGATAATTCTAACGCAACTAATTGTAGGTTCTATACAGACGTGATTGTTAATGTATACGTGACTGAAATTCTTATATTTTGCGACCCTTTTGCCCTTACCTTCAAATTCTTGGGGGGGAGGGGGAAATGCCAAGCCAAAAAGTTCAGTTGTTTTGCAAGAGGCAGTAAATCAGATCAATGGATCGCTAGCAAGGGCAATGATTTGTGGATAGCAGTAAGCGGGGTATCAGTGCAGGTAGCAAATAGAAAAATAGCAGAGAAAGTAGCAATTGAAATCTGTCTTCATGACCGAGACATGATATCCACGGAAGGGTACGTCTTATCGGGATGTACATATGTCCATGGCTATCCGTCTGATCCATGGGGATGCACAATCCACCAGGTGTGATGCAACATAAGTAGAAAATCTACCCCGGATAAACTAATGCCTACCCCGCACGAGCTATACCCCGGACGCGGAACGCACAGGACGACTCGTGGCCTCCACAATCTATCATTGGTCATACATTGCGCAATGAGGTGGAGTTGTGTCAGGGCCTTGATGCGGGGTGGGGTTTGGGGTCGGATGCCCGGGAACCCCGAGGCCTTGTATGACCCCTAATCCACTGCAGGGTTCCTTAGCGCTGGGGAGGGGTATTGTTCGAGGTCTCGTAGTTCTGGAGTAACATCTATCAACTTCGTTATTTCGGGCTGGGATCGGTGCGCAATAAATGTATGATGATTAGAATGGTGTGGTGTGGGATTGAGGGGCTGGTGCGGGCAACGTGCCCACTGTTCCGCCCCCAATTCTTGGACTGGTGGTCGGACTGGTCCAATGGACTGATCCGGACGGACTAGTCTAGAGTCTGGACGGACTACTCTAGACCAGTCCAGGATCTGGACGGACCAGTCCGACTATTAGTCCAGAGGTCTATTTTTGGATAGTTTGGATATGGTGTTTTGGCGTTGTGACTGTCAAGAATTGCGGAGTTTAGCCCAAGCCCTAAGCTCCGATGATTTATCCGTGAGGTCACTGAACAGCTATGATCGGCGTATTTTTAGTAGCAAGTGGAGAAAAAATCAACCACATCAAGTTATTATCAACATATTCTTCAACAACTTAAGAGGGAAACCATTGAGTTTTTGGAGTGTTTGAAGTCATGGTTTCGTCTTGGGATCTTCACTGAGGAAGATCTACATGCAATTGTTGGTACCATGACGGAGGGAGCTGTAGAGGCCCTAGAAGACCTAGATGAGGCTCTGGACTATTAGTCGGACTGGTCTAGAACCGGACGGACTAGTCTAGAGATTGGACGGACTGTGGACTGTTAAATAGCTTCATTCTAGACTGGTCTAGACGTTTGGACGGACTAGTCCGACTATTGGGCACGTTGGGTGCGGGGCTGGGTACCCCGCCCTTGTAGCCCTGTCCGGGACCTTTGCAGCCATATAAAACACCTCTGCTTGGGGTTTTTAGGAGCCTAACCTACCCCAAAGAAACCTCAACCCGTCTCGGGTCCCCCAAGCCCCCCCAAATCCGACGCCAGGGTGCGGTTTCGAGGTCTTTACCCCACTCCATTGCGCAGCGTAACGGCATTATATATCAAGTCCGTTCGGGGCTAGCATCACATGCACAACCTCGCCAAGATGAGAATCTCCTACCACTCCCGTTGTGATGATATGTTAGAATATTGATGGGGGGATGAAGGATTGATTGTTTCTATGGGTGTGAGAAGGCTACTTGTACCCCTATTTGCCACCTGCGGCGTACTCCGAACACGGTGGTCTCAACACCGTGCTGCAGCAATTCCGACATAATACCATAAATTTCTCGCAGACTCTTTCCCTTCACTTCCTCCCAAATGCACTTTTCCGTTGCGATATACGCCTATCTGGCCGTAGTCGTCTCGACTGCGACGCCGAGCTACAATAGCAAAGCCTTCGACATCCTTTTGAGCAAACGGCAGACTACCTCAGATCAGCCGTCCTCGAGTCTTGTCGTGGATCTTGGCTATGAGAGATACATGGGAGTGGCCAATTCATCGACCGGGCTGAATACATGGAAGGGGTAACAGCCATGCTCTCTCCCGTGGCTTCTGGCGGTGACAATAAAGTTCAGAATCCGCTACGCAGCCCCTCCCACCGGGAGTCTACGTTGGCAGCCTCCCCAAGCACCAGCGGTAGACCGCAGCAAAATACTGCCAGGGGATACATACCCACAGAATTGCCCACAGAGCCCACGAGCACCGATTGCGAGTGGCTTTAACTTCACAGGAAATGAAGACTGCTTATTTCTAAGCGTATATGCCTCGCCAAATGCGAGAAATCTGCCAGTTTTGGTGTGGATCCATGGAGGTGGCTACGGCCAAGGACAGGGAAACCAGGATATGAGTTCTATCATCAATACTAATCAAGATAAGTTCATTGCTGTGGCTATTCAATATCGTGTAAGTGTTTAATCTTTCCAGGACGAAGCCCAGTATGTTTGCCTAAAATAGCGAGCTAATAACGAACCGACAGCTGGGAGCATTTGGATTCTTGTCGTCGGATGAAGTCATGCGGTATGGGGCCGTCAACGCTGGCTTACTCGACCAGACGTTCGCGCTCCAATGGGTCCAGACTTATATAGGGTTATTCGGTGGAAATGCGAGTCAGGTCACAATAAGTGGGGAAAGTGCTGGAGGTGGTTCTGTTATGTTGCAATCTATGGCTTTTGGTGGTCATCTTGGTGATTCGCTGTTCGGCAACGTTAGTGTGTCCTCGTGTGATGAGAATAACGTGGAATCTCATCGCAAATCAGATCATCGCTGCATCCCCATTTCTGCCGATGCAGTATGGGTACGCCGACTTCGTACCCTCCCAGTCATACTATGCATTCGCTTCAGCACTAGGCTGTTTTGGGCCACCGGCGTTGCCGCAGAGTAATTCAAGCGCTTCGATCTTCCAATGCCTTGTTGATAAAGACACCGAGAGTCTGCAAAATGCCAGCGCCACAATTTCCGGTTCTTCAAGGTATGGCACCTGGGCCTTTTTACCAGTGACAGATGGCGTCTTCATTCAGCAGCTTCCGAGCCAGCAGCTGCTGAAGAAGCAAATCAACGGAAACCGTATACTTGTTGGGGTAAGGAGCCACTGCAAAATATGTTATTGCCTAACACTCTATAGAATAACGCGGATGAAGGTCCATTGTTCACTCCCCAGAATATAGTAACGGAAGACGACTTTGTAAACTTCCTTCATAATACTTTTCCCCTTTTCACCGAAGACGATATTTCTCGAGTCTTGCTTTACTATCCTTCAACAAATGTTTCGGTGAGTATGAGTACACCTAAGTTTGCAACGAGCGGGAACAGTACAGCCACCGCACTGAACGAGAGCATTTTCGGCACAGGCCAGCAACAACGCGCGAATGTGAGTATAACCTTATCTCACTCTCCCATTATTGGCGAATTGCCTCAACGGACTACGAAAGTACTGATCTTTTTGCAGAACGTCTACGCAGAAACAACTTTTGTGTGCCCCTCATACTGGCTTGCCGAAGCGTTCACGAACAACAACCGCGTAGCTTACAAATATCAATACTCCGTCGTCGGCGCCGCGCACGGTACCGATGTAACATCTTACATTGGTCCTCCAATGCCCAACCAAGGGCCCGACTTCAACAAAGCCTTCATGACTATCTGGGGCAATTTCATTACCCAAAACAACCCCTCGATCTCCCCTTTGATAGCGAACGGTATCAACGGAACGGGCAACGGACTGGCTGCAACGGATTTCCCAGCATGGAATCTACGCAATCCGCTGCAACTAAATCTGAATGAGACTGGAGGACAAGCATATTCGAGCATGAGCTTTGATCCGCAGGCGCCGAATATTACTCAATTTGAGGAGCCTGGGTTGATGAACGATTTTAGTGTCGTGGATGCTTATTCGTGGGAAGGTGGGAGAGGTATGAGGTGTGATTTCTGGAGAAGTGTTGGAGAGATTGTACCGGAATAAGTCGAAAGGAAGATGAGTGCTCGAATCGAGACTCATTTACCAACAAGTTCTTAACTGGTGTTTAGTATTCTTATTTATGAAGGTATACATACTAGGACTAAGTAGTATTATAGATAGTTAATTAGGTTGTTCTAACGCTAAGATTGATAATTAATAGATCTAGCTAGATCGTTAGTAGATCTAGATAGATCTCTAAATATACTCTAGCGCTAGAAAAACTCTCTATATCTATATAATATAGATTTAAAGTATCTAACTAGAAAGCTATATATAGATATAGATAAATAAGATAAAAGAATATAATTATTCTAAATAAGAAGAATTCGAATAAAGAGTTAATTAATAGTATAAGATCTATATATATAGTACTCTCGAAGATATATATGTAACGTCCCTATGCTAACAATGGGCGTGAAAGGAGTAATCTAGGGATATTACTTACCGAAGACGTAAGGGTATCGTCTAGCGTTTAAGGTTCGAGTTATTAAAGAAGAATTAGTTAGATCGATTTATTAAGTAGTAAGAAGTAGAGTATATACGTATTTATTAACTATAAGAAACGTAATAATAATAATAGAGATAAGCGTAACGTTAGAGTAATTATAATAATTAAATTAATCGCTAAAGAGAGAAGCGATTTAGAGAGAAAAAGAAACGATATTATATAGATTAGATAAATATCTAGAGTATCTAAAACGTATTATTAAGCTCGAACGTTCTAGACGTTCTAGACGTCCTAGAATACTCGCTAAGAATACTAAGTCTCGTCTTAGCGAAGTATCCTCGACTTATCTACCTTGTAAGACCCTTAGTCGTAATACTACCCCTTCTATATTACTTCTCTAGCTCTTAGATTAATACTCTAGCGAACGCGAAATATAAGTTAATTCGATTTCTTCTCCTATTTTTTTTTTCCTTTTCTTTCTCTTTTTCTCTAGTATACGTTTCTTTTCTAGTAATTTCCACTTCCTCTTCTAATACATTTACTATACGTAGCAAGTGTCTACTCAATCGTCTAGCGTTATCGAGATATATTCGTAAGAGGGGTTTTTCTAGCTATATAGTTCTATACTCGTTATTGTAATTTTAGTTCTCTAAAAGATTATATAGTTATTAATAACAATAACAACTATTCGAAGTGTATTCGTGCTGGTCGTTCGTATAATTTAATAATGTTCGAAGATACTTCTCTATATACTCTATTGTTTTCTTCTTCCGCCTTTCCTTTTTACTAACCCGAGCCGGAAGTAAAACGTCTCGACGAAGTCAGACGTCGCGTTTGAAATAAGCTTAAGATCGTAGTCCACGACGTCGATAGTAAAAATCGGGAGCTTATTACTAAATATTAGAAGCTTATTACTGCTCTTTAGAAGTAATAAATATTGTCTCGTATCTAATCCTCTCTTAATCGTCGTTAAAACGATATTATTAGTCGCGAGATAGATACTTTACGATAACTAGATAATCTAAAGTCGTCTAATCTAGGTTAGTGTTCTCATTCATGAAGGCATACACATCGGGACCAAGCAGTACTGTAGATAGTTGATTGGGTCGTCCCAACGCTAAGCAACGCTCCCAACGGTACAAATAGTTGGTTTGGAGGCCTGAACTGGTTCAATTTGAAGCTATACAAATAATTCGTAGCTGATTGAACTCACAAACAATACAACTGCTAATTATACTAATACAATTAACAGTATAGATTAATCTTCTAGCATTTTAGTAGCTATCTTCTTTATATTATTATCAATTACGTGTAGATTCTTCTTCGTAAAGATACTTAGTCGAAATTATAACTTTAAACACTTCAATAACTTAATAATCTTACTCTTTAGACTACCTCTTAAGTCTAATATCATATATTTAGCCCTAAAAAATACACGCTTCGGCTTCGAAGATATAGTAAATATAAAGTAAATATCAATCGCTATTCTCGATAGAAGAGAATATCGAGTACGTTACTCTAAATCTAATTATTATTAAAGTACTATTCGATCTTTATCTTTCTTTCGAAGAATAACGCGATTATAAATATATAATTCGAACTTATTAATAGTAGCGATATCTAGTTTCTCTTCTTGCTTATCTAATTATTAAAAGAATTAATTCTACGACTTTATAATAGATACGAAGATCCTAAAGTTATAGCTAGATAGACTAGTTGAGAATCGATATATTTCCTCTTAAAATTTCTTTATAATAGTCTTTATATTTAATTATCAATTAGAGTTTTATCGCTTAAAGTATTTTTATTTTTATCTAAGGTTGAGAACGATAGCGACGATATATATTAATACTCTTTTAGTCTTATTTTAATATTTTAATAGCTTAATAAGATCGACTTAAAGAGACTCTCTTATAAAGTTATAACGAGCGAATTTCTTAATAGCCTTTTAAAATACTTAATTAGGAAGTTTATAGTAGGGAGAACTCGTTTCAAAGTCGCTATATAATCTTTAGTTACCTTAATAGCATTATGAAAGACCTATAAAAAGTTACGAATATAATCAAGTGTTCTTCAATTCTCCGCATTGAGTAGATCGATAGCTAAGTTAGATTCCTTATTTGTAATAGCTATAATAGCTACTTTAAGTCTTTAAGTGACCCGATTAAGCATAAGATATCAAGAATCTCATCTGATACTATTATCACGACGTGATATAAGATCCCCAGTGCGATACTTAAAGAATTGAATACGTTAAGGGCTTGTTATAATTAAGATAACGATATTATAAAGTTTATCGAGAGATCTTAGCTTTCGTTACTTATTTAATTCAATATCGAAAAAAGAATTAGTGATATTCTCTAAAAGTTTATAATTATTAATTATTTTTTTAAAGAGAAAGATCTAAATAGCTAGATTAATAATATAATTATTATATTATAAACGTCGTTATTACGCATTATAAAAGACTTTCTTCTCGTATAGAGAAGTAGTAATAGCGTTAATAAAATAATTATTGAAGCTAGCATTATTCATGATCATATAGCTTAATTTATTGCGAATCTCGAAGTCGTTAAGTATATCGAGAATAATTACCGCCTAATTTAGACCTAAGTGCTCTTCTTCTAACTTTCTAAATACGAGAGTTATAATATATAATTTAAAGTCTTCGCTTATAAAATACTTAATAATCGCTAATAAGCTCAGCTAATTTAATAACGTTCATATATCGCAAGTGATATAAATATCGAATATTGCTGTACCTAGCATATAATGTAATCTCTGCTTTCCCTTAGCAAATAGATCTTTAGAATAAGTCTTAATAGTGAAGTCAAAGTCTAAAAATATTCGATTAATTATAAGATTAACGTATTTTAGAAAGACTCGAAAATTAAAGTCCCTAACTTAATTGAAGACGATATCACGATTAATAATTTATTAAAGATATAGATACTTTAAAGTACTCTTATTAAGGCCTAGACCTATTATTTTCTTTCTTCTTTCCTTCTCCGCCTTACGATTAATCTTAATATTTCGAAGAATAGCTATGTCAATAGCTATTTCATCTCGTATTCTCTTTTTAGCGATACTATTATTCGTTAGATCGATAAAGTATTTTTCTCTTAGATAACAAGATATTTCCTTAATATCGTCACTAATTTTATAAAACTTATTATAGAGATTATAGATTATATTATCCCCTTTTATACGCACGTATTAATAAATATAAGACGTCTTAAGTCTTAATCTCTTAAAGGAGCTTAAATTTAATACTTAAGATACACTAAATTTAGATCTCGAGACCTTAAACAAATTTTATATATCGAAGTCTTTCGATATTTTAGAAGCTTTCTTCTCTTTATAATCTCTTTCTAGAATATCGATAGATATCTTAACTAATACTTTATAATTATTCGAAACTTATTAAATAGCTAATTAAGAAGTAGATTTCTTTTAAAAGGATTTTAATAAAATTACTAATCTTCGATTAAGTCTATTACGTGTATTCTTAGTAGACTTATAGATAAAGACTATAGATCTAGCGGCGATATTAAATAATATTCTAAGGCTTACTAAGATATTAGATAAATTAGATTTATCGTTACTAGATATTATATTAAGATGAAATAATATAATTATTAAAAAATACGTTAAAGAATAAGTTGAAAGAGTAGTAGAAGAAAGATTCTTTCTCTGATCGCTACTAGAAATACGCTTATTATAATTAGATATATTTAGGCTCAAATGAATATATTTGTATTAGTATACTAATAGTTCAATTAGTACACCATATATCTAAACCAGTTAATTAACTATCTATAAAATTATTTAACTAATACGAGTACTATTAATATATACTAATACGTACTAATAGTTAGGTAGTTACTAATATATTATTAGGAGCGTTGACGCTAAGGTCACCAGTTAGTAAGCTTAGCTAGGTCGTTAGTAGATCTAGATAAGCTTCTAAACGTGCCTTAGCGCTAAAAAACTCTCTACACCTATACGGCATAGACCTGAAGTGTCTAACTAGATAGTTATATATAGACGTGAGTGAGTGAGACAAAAGAATAAGATTGCTCTAAGTGAGAAGAATTCGAATAAAGAGCCAATTAATAGTATGAGACTTATACATATAGTGCTCTCGAGAATACGTGTTTCTCGTATATACGCATACATCTGAAATAGGGGCTGGATCATGAGACACACTAACCCATAGTCTTACTATTCGACGATACTAAACCGAGTTTAGCTAATAAGATTAATAGTTAAGTCTAAGAGCTATCGAAAGCTAAGATTTAGACTAGTATTAATATCTTTTACTTAGATACTTTCTTTTCTAATTTTCTTTTATCGAGTTCTTCTAATATCTCGTCTAAATAGAGCTATTAGTAAAGACGTTTATTTAAGTTAGATAGTCGCAGTGCTATTTAATTAAGACGATCGTTCTCTATTCTCGAAGGTAACTTGGGTTACGGGTCGGAAAGGTGTGGTATCTGTTGAACATAGTCGTTTTTAACTTTTTTTCAACTTTTTTTAAAAAATTAT